>PVIA01003958.1:0-151935 GCA_004024845.1 Tonatia bakeri
CCTCTCGACCCCACTTCGCAGGCCCCCCGACTCCGCCGCTCCTTACCGGTCTGGATGTACTGGAGCCCGACTTCTGTTCAATTAATTTCCCTCTGTTCTGGTTGTTAATTGTTTCTCAATCTTTGTTGTTTTCAGTCTTGGTTGTGCGAGGAAGCACAGTGCGACTGCCTATGCCTCCATCTTGGCCGGAACTCCAAAAACCTTATTTTTCAATTACAGTTTACATTCAATATTATTTTGTATTAGTTTCAGGTGTATAGCATAGTGTTTAGACAGTCACACGCTTTATAAAGTGTTATCCCGATATTTCCAGTACCCAC
This sequence comes from Tonatia bakeri, assembly GCA_004024845.1. Lineage (NCBI taxonomy): Eukaryota > Metazoa > Chordata > Mammalia > Chiroptera > Phyllostomidae > Tonatia > Tonatia bakeri. The sequence goes on from PVIA01003958.1 coordinate 321, forward strand.
CTGGCACCATGCATAGTTTAAAAAAAATTTTTTTTATTGATTTGAGAGAGAGAGGGAGGGAGGAACATATGTTTGTTTTCCACTTATTTACGCATTCATTGATTGTTTCTTGTATGTACCCTGACCAGGGATTGGACCCACAAAGTTGGCATATTGGGATGATGCTCTAATCAATTGAGCTAGTTGGCCAGGGCCATACATAGGTATTAAAAAATATTATTGACTATGTTATCTATGCTGTACTTTACATCCCCATTACTGTTTGTATATATCAATTTGTAGTTCTTAATTTCTTCACCTTTTCCATCCAGTCCCCTAACCTCCTTCCTCTCTGGCAATTATCAGTCTGTTCTCTTTGTCGGAGAGTCTGTTTCAATTTTTTTCTTTAGATTCTACATATAAGTGAAATCATATGGTATTTTTTTTTTCTCTGAGTGACTTATTTCACTTAGCATAATGCTCTCAAAGTCCATCCATGCTTTTGCAAATGGTAAGATTCCAGGTTTTTTTTTTTTATGGCTGAGGAATATCTGTTGTATATATGTACCACAACTTTCTTATCCAATTGTCTGTTGATATGCACTTGGTTTGCTTCTATGGCTTGGCTATTGTAAATACTGCTGCAATGAACATAGGGGTACTTATATTCTTTGGAATTAGTGTTTTGGGTTTATTCTGATATATACCCAGAAGCGGAACTGCTGGGTCAGAATGCAGTTCAATTTTTAATTTTGGGGAGACCCTCCATACTGTTTTCTGTAGTGGCTTCACCAGTCTGCTTTCCCACCAACAGTGCACAAGGGTTCCCTTTTCTCCACACCTTCACCAACGTTTGTTGTTTGTGGAAATTTCATCCTTTCTAAAAACGAATGAAGATTAATCAGGCAAAGAGAATAAGGAAGATGTTTCCAGGTAGAGAGCACAGCGTATGTGTACATACTATGAAGGTGAGAATTTATGAGTGACACTTTGAAAGACAGAGTATGCAGCACTTGTTCAGAGACTGAGCATGATTGATTATAACATTTTGAGCTTGCCGTGATGATTGGAAAATACTGATGTAATTTCAGGAATAGTGGACACTAAAACACAAGGAAGGGGGCAAGTAATGTTCAGTTTTGGATCTGTGGAGTTTGAGGTGCGGTGGGATTTCCGTGTGGATGTATACATGCGTAGTGGGAAGTTGATGTGAGAGGTTAGGAGCAAGATTAGGGCTACAGATTGAGAGTTAGGATTTTTCCATGGAAATAGTAGTTAAACTTCAGACACATGGGTAAGATCTCAATATAGACTGCAGAATAGAAGAGGGAGAGAGGACTAGAGACAGAATTCTGGAGAATAAGACAACACTTTTTTTAAGTCAGACTCAAATAAAGAGTTTTAAATTAGTCCCCCCCCGCCAAGGATAAATAAGGAAATAAACATTTGTTAGGAGTTTATTTATTGAAATCCCAATGCACTAAAAAGAATTCCCAGAGTCAAAGACAAATTCAGTTTTGTGAAAGTAGAAGTTTTCAGGAGCAAGCAGTGAAACAGAAAAGATTTTCTGGTTACCCCTTAATGAATCAGAACACCCCTGAGAGTCCCAGGTAATTTAGGCTTAACTTTATAAAGTCTTTATTTTGATTTGCAGCTGTTTTATTTTACATATTTAAACATTGTATATTCAGAGTCCTGTTGATGGATAAGAAGTATATACAGTTTACTCATATGGAATACATTACATAAAAGATTAAAGACTCATTTCTTAAAAAGAACATATATGGTATTATAGTTGAAGGGATGTAAACTTACTTATCACAGACCTCTCTTGGTTTCAAGTACCTCTCTCAGACCAAGTACGTGTAGTACTTGATGTCAGAGAGAAAAGGAGGCCAGATTGGGAAGGGAAATAACTTTGATACAGCTATAGTATTATTATAGAATGTACTGAAGGAGTGTTATAGGCACTTTGGTGAGGAAATGCTATGGCTTTCCCCATTGGAGCTTATTTCTCTGTAACAAGTATCTCTTACTACTTGGAGTGGTTATCCCATTTCACTGAGTACAACATAGCAGTTGTTATTTATTAAGAACTTATAGTATGCCAGGCATTCTACATGTATTATGTCATTTAGTCCTCATAACATTTTTGCATATAGTGGTGGTTATAATAAGAGTAATAACTGTAATTTGTCAAGTACGTACTTAATATGTTCTAAGCATTGCTATATAATTAATGTACTTACTTTCATTTAATTCTTATAGAAACTGTGTGTATGTTTGACAGTAGATACTTTTATTCTTTCAGGAGGCCTAGAGAGGTTAAACAAGCTGGTTTATGTCATATCGCTATTAAGTCAAGACTCAAACTCAGATCTCTGAATTCTAGAGCCTATACTTTTTGTATTACACCTGTGGCTCTCGCTGTCACTTCCCGGTGGCAATGGGGAACTTAGACCTGCTTGAAACTTGTGACCTCTTCTCGGGGTATGAGTGCCACCTGCTGGAAGGTTATGATGCATCTATGTGCTTGTAAAGACCAGCTTCCAAAAAGCCTGCCAGAGGCGTGAAAATCTGTTTTCAAAATACTAATTCTTAAATTTCAGTTTAGTGATATTGAGGAATTTTGGCATCAGGTGAATCTTCTGCTTACTGTAAAATACACTGCTTCATTTATTTTCATTTGGGGGTGGGGGTAGGGGCGGGCCATACATTTTTAAAAATGATATACTCAGTGCTTCCTCAAATAAAGCCATTCTTACAAAGGGGAAAGACAGTGGTCAGGTGGATTATACTGTTACTTATAACAGATCAAATAGGAATAGAAAAAGTTGGATTTACTTTGAGATAAGTGAGTTATTGAAGTATAAGATGACTCTCCTGAGAAGGAATCTGGAACCTATGGGGGCCGCAGAGACTTAGAGAACAGAAATTGGGGATCAAAGGGGAAGAAAGATGTATGGATAAAAATACAGATGAATTCTTAAATTGTTAATCTAACACGAGGCTTCCCAAATTCAGTCAGGATCCTAAATAGTACTTTATAGAAAAAGTTTAGGATTGTAACTTTAGCTTGTTATATATTTAGGATAGTAAAAATTGGATACTATAAAATTTTTTTTATTAATTGATTGATTTTAGAGAGAAAGCGAGAGGGGGGGTAGGGAGAAAGAGATGTCAGTTTGTCACTCCACCTATCTCCGCATTCGTTGGTTGATTCTCGTATGTGCCCTGACTGGGGATCACACCTGCAACCTTGGCATATGGGAATGATGCTCTAACCAACTGAGCCACCTGGCCAGGGCAATATTGGACACTTTTTTCTTACTTAACTGCCCTGAAAGGGGAGTCAGATAAAATCTTGGCATGTCCATTGCACATTCTTTGGTAGGCTCGTTTAGGACCACATTAGTACTCTGAGTATATGGCACAGGAAATGTTACCCTTTAGTGTGGGATTTTCAGAGGAAAGTCATGCTATACTTAACTCCTGTTTAAATGCGATTAAAACATTTATAGTTAGTACATGATGTCATGGTGAGCAAATGTTTGTGTGACAAGAGATTGAAGTCCATTGGGAAAATCAGAATTAAGGAAAGTAGCAGCATGACTATCTCCTTCCTTGTGTTGCCTGAGAAGCTTTGGCAGTGCAGTAGTATCTTATCCCAGCAGTTCCATTTCCGGAGAGAAAGGGCTCTCGTGTGTGTGTGTGTGTGTGTGTGTGTGTGTGTGTGTGTGTGTGTATGTGTGTGTGTGTATAAATTACAAGTGTAATGCTCATTGTAGAAAACTTGTAAAATAGAAAAACAGAAAAAAAGAAGTCACACATAATCTCACTACCCAGAGATAGCTGTATTAATGTTTTAGTATTTTACTGTTTCATAAACATTTATATTTTGTAGCCTTTTTATATTACATCACAATATTATAGTACAAGCCTTTTCTAATGTATCAAAAAACTTTGAATATACTTTTAGCATATATATTTGAAACTACAATATGTGGATATACCATAATTAAGCAGTTTTCTTATTATTGGGCATTTGTGGTGAAGTTTTTGTTTCTTCAGTAAATAGTGATAAAGATATTTACTTTTAATTTATTTGTTTTAGTAAATAAAGGTAAGCAATACAGTTTTCTATGGTGTTTGTTGAGGGCCTGGCATTTTACTAGCACCCCAGCCTTGACAGTAACCAGTGGTTGGGGTAATCTCTGCTGTAGTTCCCCTGGTGTGCTCTCCATTGTCCCCCTTTTCTGTGTGTCATTTTCTTTAGGGTTCCGTAGCACTTACTGGGTTCACAACCCTTTCAGAAAAACACTTTAATAGTACCCAGTTTTCAGATGCAGTACCAGGTTAAATATCTCACCCTGAGCTATTAAAAGCTGTGTTCTGCAAGCCATCAAATTTATGAGAGAAAGTAGGATAGTGGTTATCAGGGGCTGGGAATGGAATGGGGAAATGCTGTTTAAGGTACAAAGTTTCAGTTTGTGATGATGAAAAAGTTCTGGAGAAAGGATAGAAAGGATAGTTGGTGAATGTTGCACAGCAGTGGTAATGTACTTAATGCTACTTAACTGTACACTTAAAAATGGTTAAAATGGAAAATTTTATGTTATGTGTCTTACCACAATAAAAAAAAAATTACCATGAAAATTTACTTAGGTAAATTTTCATTACCATGAAAAATTACTTAGAAATACCATGCAGCTGGAAGAAAAAGAAAGATTTTTGTGTAGTACCAACATTGTATTGATACTGAGAGATTTCCAAGATAGATTAGGTAAAAAAGGTAGAGTGCTCTTTTGTATAAATAAGGGCAGAAAAAATTATATATTCATATTTGCATAAAGAAACACAGGAAGAATTAATAAGCAACTAATACAAATTATTATTGAGAACAGTGATTTTCAACTGGTATGCTACAAGAATTTTTAAAACATGCCATACCTGACTATTTTGTCAGGGGCACTGATCTGTTAGACCAGGGGTGTCAAACTCATTTTCACAGGGGGCCACATCAGCCTTGAGGTTGCCTTCAAAGGGCCGAAATAATTTTCGGACTGTATAGGTGTAACTACTCCTTAACTGTTCAGGAGCTGAAATTACATTTGGCCCTTTGAAGGCATCAGTGAAGCTGATGTGGCTCCTGGTAAAAATGAGTTCGACACCCCTGTCTTAGATTGTCAGATAAAAAAATGACAACAGCCAACACAGCAGTAGCCTTCCAGTATGAATGATTCAAAATTGTACCTATTTTTGTCAAATCAGCAAAAACTATATTTTTTGGCATGCTGCAGAATTTTAGTAATTAGTTTGTGTATCATGAGATGAAAAAGGTTGAAAACCACTGGTTTAAGAGCAAGTGGGTGGGACTAAGGTGGCTGGCTGTAGGAGTGGTAATGAGACATCTCAATCTGTCCTTTTATGTAATTTTGATTTTTGAACCATGTAAACGAATCACCTATTCAAAATAATGTTTGAACATGGGACTGAAAGTAGATTCACTGTAGAGGGATCAACAATTTGTAATTATAGAAAACATAATTATTTAGAGTTATTGGTTACATATCGCTACATGTGACATCCTCTCTCCCAGATGAGTGGAGTTCAGGCATCAGGAGTCTGTCTTAATGTTTGGTATTTTAATAGCCTGGTTTAGATGCAGAAGTGAGTTTTCCCTTCCCTTCCATTGCAGGCAGCAAAGAGAACGTGTTTTGGGTAGAGACTTAAGTCAAACTCTCTGAGTTCGCTAGTACCAAGGACTCAGAAAGAGGAGACAGTTGTTGTGCCTAAAGCGAGGCCTTTTACCAGGGTCCATGTCGTAGAAGGATGACAGTGGCAAGTGAGGTCATTAAACACATTGCTCTACCAAGTCTGGAAGCCTAACTAAAACATTCAAAAGCAGAAGCTGGATATAGCTCTGCAAATGTCACTGTCTTTGATCGAATCATCAATTAGTAGCATTTTATGTCTAACATTTGCATCTGAAGCAAGAAGTAGGGCTGCCTAACATTTCTTAGGCAATGGGGAGAGAGACAGCAGCTGATAGCTGAACAACACCCACCTTCTTACCCCTTCCTTCCCTTCCACCAGGGGAGAATTATTATGCCTTCCTTGGTCATTTCCCACCTAGATCCTCAGGAGAAACAGAGACCAGCTGTAAAAAGTGGAAGGTTTGCTAGGGGCAGCCCTGCCTATCCTAGCTCTTACCCTTAGCTGTGTTCCAGGGCATGTGGGTTGGATGGAGAGCCCAGGGAGCTGTATTTGGGAATCCTGCTCAAAGCGTAGCTGGCAGGACATTCTCCAGCAAGGCTGTCAAGGTGTAGGTAAAGAGAGAGCTGAAGTACAGAGCTAAAATGAGAAACTAGAAAATCTGTCATTGAAAGTAGTAAAGAATTAGGCAACTAGGAGATAGTCTATAGAAGTTCCCTGAGATGGACTTCAGAATTTTTTTTTTTTTTTGGTTTTATGTGTTTCCAGCATAGGCACTCAAAGTGTGCTTTACTCATTTAAAGTTACTGGAATGGGTAAGCAATTTATCTTTTTTCTGCCTCATTGATCTGTTTGTATGTATGTCTTCCTCATTGCATTGTTGTCTTTGAAAACAGGGACTTAAGCAATAGTGGAAAACATGGACTTTGCAACCAGGCAGATCTATTTAAAACCAAACTTCTGCCTTGGCTGGTGTGGCTCGGTGGATTGAGTGCCTGCATGCAAACCAAAGGCTCGCTGGTTGAATTCCCAGTCAGGGCACATGCCTGGGTTGCTGGCCAAGTTCCCTGGTGCAGGGCATGTGAGAGGCAAGCACACACTGAAGTTTCTCTCTCTCTTTCTCCCTCCCTTCCCCTCTCTCTAAAAATAAAGTCTTTAAATTTTTTTAAGAAAAAAAAAAACCAAAAAACTTCTCTTTCCGGGTGTTTGATTTTGGTCAAGTTATTTTTGTTACACTGTATGTCAGGTTCTGTGTATATCATAGGGTTGTTATAAGGATTAAATAAGGTAAAAACACTTACATATAATCATTTTACACATAGAAAGTATTGAATAGAACTTTTATTCCATCTCCCTTTTTGTATCCTTAACAGATTTACATTGAAAAGACATTCAGTATATTTGTCAAATTGAATATGTTTCTCTGTACCTATTAAATCTGAACCCTGGTTAAAGACAGCCTGAGGCAGGCATATTTGTCAGGCTTTCACCTTGAGCAGCTAATGTTGTTGTTGCTAAATATTTTATGAAGCAACTGCCTGTTATATGCCAGTGCTAAGTTTTTACTTGCTGGTTTGGTCTTTCCTTCTTCTTATCCAAGTCCAGCTTGAAGCTTCTACATTGTGAAGGCCTATTCCTTTGCTCTGTTTATAGGAGCACTCTTCCACACCAAAAAAACCCAACCACGTGCTCTAGGCATGGGTGAATGTAGGGCTTGTTAAATTATCTTTCCGTCTTTTGTCCAATATGTATTGAGTGTACAGTGTGCTAGTGTGGATACAAACAGTGTTAATACCTGATTGCTGCCTCTCAAGAAACTTTTCTTCTAGTAAAAAAATATATATGTACCAAAATATATTTAATTATTTAGTGGTATGACATTACTTTCATTTTACCGCTTAAAATGACCTCATTTTTAAAATGCGCACATACACATAGAAAATGAATTGGAAAGATACGCACCAAGATGTTGACAGAGCTTATTTGTATCTCTGAATAATGGTATTTTGGGTGTTTTTTCTTCATGTCTAAATGTGCAAAAACTCATTTCGAAGTTACAGGAAATTCATAATTCTCCTCTACTTGTTAACAGAATGGTGACTCTTCTTTTCCTCTTGCATTCAGCTTTTGCGGGAATTGAAGCACCCTAATGTGATCGCATTGCAGAAGGTGTTCCTTTCTCACAGTGACAGGAAGGTGTGGCTGCTGTTTGACTATGCAGAACATGATTTGTGGGTAAGTCTAACATTGCTTTACTTTTAGAACTATTTTATATAGGAATGGAGAAATAAATGTATGCACTACACATTGCTAAATCACATGAAGGAAAACTTGCTCTGTTGATCATAGATCAAAAGAATATATTGTAAATGAGGATACAAAAGAATTTGAGCAATACACATGATCGTCTTATTTTACTGAGAAGATAGTATTTGTAATAATCAGAAATTTCACTTTGCAAAATGTTAATGAGTGGGAAATTATAATTTTATGCAAGTAATTAATGGCAGCTTACTAATATGTGTAGTGAAAATTGCTTTCTTTTGTGATATACCCAGTAGTGTAGATCAGTCTCTTGCAGCATTTTCTCAAATAGAAGTGTAAATGTGGTTTTACAAATAATAGGGCTGTTTTATCAATAATAACAGAAGGCAAAAATTATAATTACGTACTTTTAAAATGAAGAATCAGAGCATTTAAACATTTTTATCTGAGGAGTTGCTTAAGGTAAAAAAATTCAAACTTGGCAGTAGGTTCATATTTTGGATAATAAAACTTTGATTCAGTATAGTGTGGTTTGTCATGCATATAAACTACAAATCTGTTTAGGAATAACTTAACAGACTTATATGTCTTGAAGGAGCTAGAGTTCATGCTATTACGGTGGACATTGACAGGAACCTCCAATCTTTTCATGGAGGTACCCATTTCAGCATGTTTTGGACAAGGGTGGGTAGAGATGGAAGCACAGGTGGTGGTGTGGGAGGCAGGTAGAATTTCTTCCCTTTCATTACAATACTTTTATAATCCACAGTATGACATATGGACATAAAAATTTGATTTTAGTGATCCAGTTTTATTTATTTCAAAAATAAATGCCCTGTTTTTATCTCCCTCCTTCTTTCTAGTTATTTCCTATTTAATATTAACTAAGTATATTCTGTGCCAAAAGAAGGTGAAATTTTACAATAATTCAAATATACACATAGTGATGATACCCAAATGGAATAAGTACTAATTTTTTACAGAATAGTAAAGATATACAGTTTTTTCTTTTTTAAAAATAATTTATTTTGTCAATGGAGAAAAAAGTAGTACTATTTTTAGGTAGGCTTTTAAATATCACCCCTTTTTTCCTTTTTGTCCTATTTAATGAAAATCTTAATGGTTTCAGTAAATCTAGTCATTATACCTACATTAAAACTGTCATATTCACCCCCAATATCGATTCCATTTTGGTTGGCCTTGTTACTGAAATTATTGTTCTTTCTGTCATTAACCTTTAAGAAGTAATTTTAAAATACAGAGCATTTACTGCAGTCTTGATTATATGTTATTCACATAGACAAAGACTATGTATTATAACTGTATTTTTTTAATTTTTAGCATATTATTAAGTTTCATCGTGCATCAAAAGCAAATAAAAAGCCCATGCAGTTGCCAAGATCTATGGTTAAATCATTACTTTATCAGATTCTTGATGGTATCCATTACCTCCATGCAAATTGGGTGCTTCACAGAGATCTGGTAAGTGTGTTTCTTTTAAGTTCATCACTGTATTTCCTCCCTCTTTAAAAAGATACCTTTTTTCTTAGTATAATTATGATCAATATTAATTACAGAAAATTTTGAAAATACACATAAGCAAAAAAGAAGAAAATATAAATCACCCATCATCTATGAGAAAAGATTTACTATTATTATATTAACCTTTGGTGTATGTTCTCTCGTCATGGTATTGCATCACTGTAAAATGTTAGTGTAGTTTTCAGCAGGTGATTGGTCATCTCAGTGAGATGGTCATCTCTGAAGAAAGTACCTTTTGATCCATTTTGGGTTCTGTATTTTTCCTCATCAGTAAATTAATAATATTAAAAATTGAGTTCTAATTGTTTTCCTTATGAGTTAGATTAAAATAGTGACATTTCATCCAGTAAATTGAATGTTGTTATCAGTATTAATAATAAATAAATGAATTTAACAGGTGGAATATACTTATTAGGCAGATTAGCCATGATTCAAATGTTTGATTTTACTTTTTATTCAGTACACATAAATGTTTATTAATATTGAATTACATGCTATCCATCTTTGCATTGTCATTTTAATTTATGCTGTTCTTAAGAAGACAATGGGTACTAAATAATTTTAATACCCGTGAGTTTATAATTGGAAGTTTTACTTTACTCCCCACAAAAGTGACTTCGTGATTATTTATTTCTTAGACTTTTGGAGATTCTAGGGATATGGTAGATATAAATCTAGGCCGACTCAGTTCCATTGAGGATTAGTACTTACTATGGGAAGGAATGAACGCACAAGGAAGAAGGACCTAGTTACCGTATTTTGTTGTGTATAATGTGCTCCTGTGTATAATGCGCATCCACATTTTGGGCCCAAACTTTCAGGAAAAAAATCTTTCATTTTAATTTTTTAATCCAATTATTTGTTAATTTATATTTAGAAATAAAACTGATTATCATATTCCAGGGTGTTATTTTGCATTTGGATATTGTTATTGCTTTCTAAAGTTGCACTTTTAATGCATAAGCAAAAATAAAGGAATTAAAAACATTTATATAGATATAGAATTAGTACTACCCATGTATAATGCACACCCTTATTTTCCCTCAAAAATTTGGGAAGAAAAGTATACATTATATACGGCAAAATACAGTAGTACCCCTTGCTACCTTGTCAGTTAGGCCTGTTCAAATTCTAAGGTTCTCAAAGCCTTCCATATATCCACTTTATTATTAACCATGATTTAGCATGTTTTTAACTAATGCTTGGGTATGTGAGGTTGTTCTAGATCAAAACCTCCCACATAAATGGTTTTAGATTTCATTTTGTAACCTATGTGAGTTATATTTTTGAGGTCACAGTCATGTTTAAATCATGGATCAGAGTCCTTAATGGAAGATTAATTTCAAGTCATCTCTCTTTTCTTTTTCCCACAAAATTGTTTACCAGCATACCTTGGAGATATTGAGGATTTGGTTCCAGACGCACTGCATTGCAGTGAATGTTACAATAAAGTGATTTGCTTTTTTGTTTGTTTGTTTCCCAATACATGTAAAAATTATTTTTACATTGTTCTGTAGTCTGTTAAGTGTGTAATAGCTTTATGTCTAAAAAAAGTACATACCTTAATTTAAAAATATTTCATTGCTAAAAAGGCTGTCCGTCATCTTAAGCGACTTCAGTGAGTCCTAACTGTTTTGCTTGTGGAGGCTCTGGCCTGCTGACTGATCAGAGTGGTGGTTGCCGGAGGCTGGGATGGCTCTGGCAATCTATTATATTAAAATAAGACAAGCACGAACTTTGCCATGTTGACTGACAGCTCCTTTCACAAGCGATTTCTCTGTAGTATGTGATGCTGTTTGATAGCATTTTACCCACAGTAGATCTTCTTTCAAAATTGGAGTCAGTCCTGTCAGATCCTGAAGCTGCTTTATCAATCCTTCATTTTCTCAGCAAGGAATGTAACTAGTACAGAATGTAACTATTCTAAACCCTTTGCTGTCATTCCAGCAGTCGTAATAGAATCTTCACCAGGAGTAGATTCCATCTCCAGAAACTACTTTCTTCACTCATCCATAAGAAGCAACTGCTCATTCATTAAAGTTTTATTGTGAGATTTTAGCAATTTAGTTATATTTTAGGCTCCACTTCTAATTCTAGTTTTCTTGCTATTTCCACCATATCTGCAGTTACTTCCACCACAACTTGGCTGTTTGTTGTAAGAGGCCTAGCTTCTGACCTGTTTTGGTTTTCAACATGTCTTCCTCACTAAGCTTAATAATTTCTAGCTTTTGATTTAAAGTGAGAGATGTGCAACTCTTTCTTTCACTTGAACACTTAGAGGCCACTGTAAGGTTATTCATTGGCCTAATTTTAATATTGTGTCTCAGGAAATAGGGAGGCCCGAGGAGAGAGGGAAGGAGGGAGGGAGGTGGGGGGAGAGAGAGAGAGAGAAATATGGGGAAATGATCTGTAGGTAGAACAGTAAGAACACAACAGTTACCAGTTAAGTTTGCCATCTTATATGGGGGTGGTTTGTGGTGTCTCCCCCCTCAAACTTACAATGGTAACTTCTAATATAATAATAATGAAAAGGCTTGAAATAATGACTGCCAAAAAAGACTACCAAAATGGGGCAGAGAGACATGAACTGAGAAAATGCTGCTGGGGAAAAGTGGCGCTGGTAGACTTGTGTGATGCAGGGTTGCCACAAACCATCATTGTGTAATAACGCAATGTCTGTGAAGCACCGTAAAGTGAAGCACGATAAAATGAAGTATGTCTATTTTGTTCTAAATAACATAGATTAACTCATTTTGTGTGTGATGTTATCACCTGACTGTCCACTGGCACTAAATCACATTCTGACCAGGACTCAGTTTTCTCCCACCCAAACTTGCTGTTGCTTCAGTGTTCTCTGTGTTGGTGTTGGCACCCCTGCCTCATAGCCTAGAGACTTCTTTTAGCCCTGGCAGACCCTTGCACTCCACATCCAGAGCTTGCCTCGTCTTGTCAACTCCACCTCTCAAATGTCTGTTCTGGTCATCTAGTTTCATCTCTAGTGCCTCATTCCTAGATGGCCTTTATTCCTTCTTCCTTAGAGTTTGGTCTTAGCCTGTTATCTCTTTGTTTAACAATTTCTTTCCCTTCCAGACCTTCTGCTCAAGAATTTTGACATAGTTCCTCATTGCTTACAGACTAAAGCTCTAGTTCCTTATTTGGCTTTCAAGGTCTTATCAGATGTAGCTCCAACTATCTTTAAATATTTTCTTTAGATATATATCCATATAATCTTTCACTTATGCTGTTCTGTTGAGCTATTGATTGTTCCTGTGACCTCCTGAGATTTCCTGTCTCAGTGGTCTTTATTTCTTCTGTCTTAAAACTCCTTACCCGTCTCTACATACTCAGATACCACCTGTCTTTCAGGACCCACACAAATTTGAAACTCATCCTTGTATCCGTTCCTACTTAAAAAAGAATCTCTTCGTCTTTCTTATTGATTGCTGTTATACTTCATCTTCTCTTCTAGTACTTAACCTATTAGTATTACAATAATTTATACAAATGTTTAGAAGATGTGCTTGACTTTTTGAGGGAGTGGGGTCTATGATTCATTTGGTATACTACTATTTCAGTAACTATTGGTTAGTCAGTAAATATTTCCGTAATGAATATCAGTAAGAATATTGATTATTATGGCATATATGTGGATCAAGTAACATGCATCTCAATATACTGTCTGCAATAAACAGTTATTATTTCATTATATGTTCAAAGCACGAAGGGAGCAGTACAAATATGATTGCACAGATATCTCCTTCTCAGGAGTTCAGTCTGAGAGAAGAAGTGTGACATGTAGACAAGCAGTTACACTGTAAGACAGAGGAGAGAGAATGTGGTCGTGGCTCTGTGAGAAGTGCAGACTAAATGCGGTTCAGGGTTGGAAGTTCTTTAGAAGAAGTCCTGAGTACGAGGTAGGGAAGGTGAGGAAAAGCTTCATAGAGGTGCCATTTGACCTGTACTTTGAAGGATGAGTAGAATTTAAGTAGAGATTTGAGAGGAGTATTGGATATAAAACTGAGATGAGAAAGCACTTGAATTTACTGTAATTTGCTGTGTATAATGCGCACTGATGTTTTGTGTACATTGTACACAGGATTATTATACCCATGTTATGTAATCATTGTACCCACATATAATGTACACCCTTACTTTTCCTTCAAGAATTTGGGCAAAAAGTGTACATTGTACACGGCAAAATACGACACCCCAAAAAGGTTGTGTAGTTCTCTCTGGCTCAAAAATGGATAAGCTGGATTAGGCTAGTATGAGTTGAGACTAGAAAGACATGGGTTGGAGCCTGATTGAAGAAGGCCCTAAATTTCAGGCCAGGGAGTATTTCTGTGTGTAAGTACTAAAGGCTTGTGAGCAGGAGAGTGAGTTTTCCCTGGATGAAATTTTCTTCACCACTGATTATTATTACCTCATCCATAGCATGAACATAATGTTGAAAATAATGTTCTGAACATGGTTCTGACCTTGCACTGTGTATATTTTATCCACATGTTCACCGAATGCCTCCACTCCATAAATTAATAAGATTTGAAACTTTGAACCAGTAGGAATCTAGTCTGTGACACCTTGTCAGTTCTTTTCATTGATCGTGAATCTCGATACCCAGACCATATTGTCTTGGTTTTGCCAAAGTATTTGCAGGGGTGGTAGATTTAAATCATATGTTTGCTTTGTAGATAAATTCTATAGTAGATAAAGAAACAAAATATATACAGTACAGATACGATCTTAAAAGGAGCATGATAGAGACATTTGAAAAATTATTTTTTTGTGAGCTTAAGAGTAGATTTGCAATTTTTAAAAAAGTGCTTCATTTCCTATTACTGTAGGAAATCTCGCTTTACATGATTTGTTAGTAACAGCTCTGTTGGAGTATGTACCATCTCTCTCTCTCTCTCTTTTTTTTGATGTGAGAAATGTGGAAAATCTATACAGTTACATTTGTTAGAATAAATGTAAATTTTTAGTGTAATAGTATAATCCCCCAAATTTAAAAAAGTAAATAAGAACAACTGTTTTGGACTTCATATGCTTTACAGAATCCGAAGCATTACATCATCAGAGAGGTTGGTGGTTTTCATTGTGATTGATTTCATAGCTGGAACACTATTTTAATTATGTCATTTGGATCTTAGAATAAAGTCACCAAAAAGATTACTTATATTGAGAAATTGCTTTAAAAGGAAAGGAGAAAAGAAGCTAAATATATTCATCTTGGCTGAGAGAGAGTGAAGTAGAGACGTAAGTCTGTAAACATTTGGAACTTGTAAACACCAAGGGGGAAGAAAGGTATTTTAATTTTATAGCAGGATGCAGCTAAGGTTAAGAAGATGATATATATTGTGACTTATTTTTATGGGACTACTATTCTGGTAGGTTGGAAGAATACCAAGATATACTTTATCTCTTTTTCAAAATTACGGGATTCTTAAGAGCAAGAATCATATCTCACTGACTTTTGTATTCTTAGTATTGGCATATTGTTTCTTCTCATAAATTACTTGAATTTCAGCAAAACATCTGGAAATTGCACATTTTTCTTTAGTAAAGGTAGAGAAATGCTGGCTAAATGATAATATTGTTAAATGGATTTATGGCTCCTTAGTTACTGAATATTGCTACTGAATCAGTGACGTAAACTGAACTGTAAGTTAAACTCTCTCTTTTTCATTTTTGTGTTTTAGCAGCTAGCACATGATAAATACTAGGTCTTATTGAATAGAGGATTTGAATGAATGCTCCAGGGCCCTGACCCCAACTCTGTCCTTTAAAAGTATTTGTGGTGGCCCTATGCCAAAATTCTAACTTGCATTTTAAGTGGGAATTATTGTTCACAATAGTGGGTGGATTTTAGTCTTTTGAAGTTGATAGGCACAAATAACTATATAGTCTGCAAATGTGGTACATGGAAATTTTGTGTGATATGGTTGAGGAAGAAAATAATTTTTGTATATTAGTAATCTTTTGGATTTTATTATTAACATCTACCAAACATTTCTGGATTTTCAAAACTTCTGTCACAGACCTAAAGACTTATTTTATTAGAGTCAATAATAATAATAATAATAGCTTATCAATACCTAGAATCAGATATAATTCAATAGATTAAAGAAAATGATGCAATAGATATTTTACCTACAGAGCAGTGCATAATGCAGTTCTGGATGTTTTGTCATAGTGACTGATAGAAAACTGTATAGTTTTGGTTTGTTGATGTATTTTCTTCCTTATAACATCTGCTTGTTCAGAGAGTTTTTACTAAATTTCCAACAGCATTCTAGGCTGTTTATGCCATGTTGGCTATGTATATTTTAAGTCAGTGTATATCTCTAAGTTACTTATTGCCATGTAACAAATTGTCCCAAAATGTAGTAGCTTTAAACATTTATCATCTAACAGGGTCTGTGGGTCAGGAATCTAGGTGCAGCTTCTCTGGGTCCTCTGTTTCAGAGTTGCTTTAAAGGGTTGCTGTCATCTCAACTCTCGACTGGGAAGAATCTGCTTCCTAGTTCACTCACATATTTGTCCGTAAGATTCATTTTCTCATGAGCTGATGGATGGAGGCCTGCCTTGGTTCCTTGCCATTGAGCATCTCATGTCATGGCAATTTTCTTCACCAAAGTGAGCAAACAGGACAGCACAAGAGAGAGTGTATGTGTTAGCAAGAAAGAAGTCACGGTATTCTGTAAGTTTATTATGTAACTGACATCCATTACTTTTGCTGTATTCTGTGTGACAGAAGTCACTAGGTGCAGTCCATACTCAAGGGGAGTAGTTACACAGGAGTGTACCAGGTGTGGGGGTCATTGGGAACCATGTCCGAAGCTGCCTGCCGCAGAATCTAAGAGGCTTTAAATGATAATTTGGATCCTTTTTAGTTAGTAGAAATATAATAAAATGTAGTAGGGCCTCTCCTTGGTCATATAATTTTCCCATGTATACAAGTTGCTTGGGTGGTTAGAATTTGGGGTTAGTTCTGGTTCTAGAGAGCTAAAATACTATAATGTACTAATTGTCCCTTCCTTTTTATAAACATTCTTCAATGATTTATTTCCAGAACTCAGTATACGTTCCTCACTGTACCCCTCCCCACATCTCTTCTCTCCACTCCTTCCCCTCTCACTATTGAACCACAGGTAATTTAAGTAGATTTACTTAAATGTACAGGATGTGTTCAATTTAGATCCAGGATTTTTCACTTTGAACATACCTGGAGATTCCATCCTTGTCACACAGCCTGAGGCCTGTGCCCATCACTAATACTTTCTTCTATTTTTTCATCACTTGTGTAAAACAAAGGCAAAAATAAATGCAAAGCAAAAAAATTTAAGTGATGGCAAAAACAGTTTTCCATGGCTGCTGAATTGTAACAGCTAGCTGACTGCTACAGAATCTAAGAGGCTTTAAAAAACAGTGAAAGGACACCACTAGGAAGCATGAAATATTATAGTCCTATAGCTGAAGAGAGCATTTGTAGACTTTAGGAACATCACTGTATGAAAGCCCAATATATGAAAGTCAAAGAGGGCCCTCTGTTTCTACTCAGTAGGGAAAAAAAGTACTGTACTGTTCATTGTGATAGTTTGATTAAAATAACTACTTGGTAGCTGCAGAGTTGTTCAGAATCTCTGTGTACAGCGTAGCTGCTCTTCATACCTTGTCTGACAAGGAGATAGAAGTTTTTTATTTTGTTTGTGCTAAGAAGGCTTGATAAGGCAAATGTGTTATACCTCAAAGAAATCATTAAAATCTTACTGTAGCCATCATGCCAGCATTTTGAGTGCGTTTTATTTATTTACTCATTCATTCATTCATTCATTCATTCATTCATTCATTCATGTGCTCATTTACCACCTCCCTGGTGTGGTAGGCAAGACAGGCTGCTGGTGCCCCCTCTGCAGATTGGAGAGGCCTGTGTTCCACCCCAGCAGGGGTCATGTGCCTGTTGGCCTTACCTTCATTGTACCACAGCAGCCTTCGTGGGAGCTGCTGACTTAGGCACATGTTAGACTCCTTGGTTTGTGTGTCAGGGTGGGTTGGGTGGGTGGCCAGCCTTGCCACTGACCCTGTTTGTAAGCATTTTAATAATGTTTCAGAGGTCAGCCTTGTGTGGTTCTTATGAGAACTTTGAGATCCGAGACTTAACAGTTATTTTTAAGATAGCTAATCTTGATCCTTAAGCCTCAGTTTACTTGCTTGTCAAATGAGGATAGTTAGTGATAGGTACTTTGTATGGTTGTTGACTTCCTACTGTTAGCTCCAGAGTTCCTGAATTCCTCCTATTTCCCTTCTGTAGAAGCTTTTGTACATTCTTTCTGGATTCCATCAACAATCCAAAGACGCCCTTTCTTTAAATGTTTTTCTTCCTCAAAATTTTAGTAGCCTGATACTATTCCTATTTTCTTCTGCTTTACAAAGTAGGGCCCAAATATAAATAGGTGAAACATGTGCCTCTATTTTAAAAAAAGAGTAAGCCACATTTCATCCTGTTTATATTTAAATATTGCTAATATTTTTGTCAAGTCTTCATATTTAAAAATATGAAAGTTTAAAAAATGCTTGCATGAGATCCACATTAGTGCTTCATTTCATTTAGTTTTCATTCTAACAATTCCATGCTAATCAAATGATTTTCTATTCAGTGTTTTTCACTTATTAACATTCTCCTTATAGAATTATGGCAGCATGCAGTATATAATTTAATATAACTTAATTATCCTAATTTCGTTCAGAATGAAGAGCTAACAATGGAAAAGTAAAGTATGGCTTGGTTATCTTCTAACCTGCAATTTTAGGTGATTTGGGACAATTATAGATCTTGTCATGCTGAAGATCGTCACCCTAGGGTTCCTGCTGAAGACCTCTGATTCCTATGATTCCTAACTAGCTCCTTAGAGCCGGGTCCTCCATAGTGTGTGGCTTAGCTGTTCATGACTGCAGCGTGAAGGCCTTTGATCACGGTGATGTCATCCACGCGCAGTGAGTCCTGTCCTGCTGCCTTGATGCAAGGCCTTGTGAAGCTCAGATTAGACGACGTTACTTACAATGCTCTGGATACTGTGATATACGCCTTACAAATGTAAGAAGGTGTCATTCAAGTATGGTTTTGATATGGGCTGTGATTTCTTTCGGCACAACAGTTTTTCCATTTTTCATACCTATAACCAGGTAACTGGAGCTTTCAGCAGAGCTGAACTGTCTGTCTAAGTTAGAGTATAGACAGATGTTACACAGCTATTTGAGTATAAGGCTCCTCCAGCTGTTCCAGAGGCAGGCGATGCACACTAAGCATCACACTTCCAAGAGGGCCAACTTCAAAGGAGATGGGTTAGACTCACAGTGGCCTGTGAAGCCTCCTAAGTTTCAGCTTAGGGACACGGATCTTTTGATTCTGTGATTTTAGCATAATGTGTTAGTAGCTTGTACTTACAAACACATTAAAAAAAAATTTTTTTATTGTTGTTCAAGTACAGTTGTCTCCATCCTCGCCCCCCCACTGTTCTCCTCTGCCTCACTGACCCCCACCTCCCACCTTCAGTCCTAACCCCCTTTGGTTTGTCCATCGGTCCTTTATATGTGTTCCTTGAGGATCCTCCCCCTTCTTTCCCACATTAACTCCTTCTCCCTCCCCTCTGGTTACTGTCAGTTTGTTCTTTCAGTGCCTCTGGTTATATTTTGCTTACTTGTTTGTTTTGTTGATTAGGTTCCACTTACAGATGAGATCATATGGTATTTGTCTTTCACAGCCTGGCTTATTTCACTTAACATAATGCTCTCCAGTTCGATCCATGCTGTCGAGAAGGGTAGGAGTTCCTTCTTTCTTTCTGTTGCATAGAACATTGGCAAACACATGTATTTAGAAGGCTATTTGCCAAACTGACTTCAGTGTCACTAAGAGATGTTAAAAAGCAAAATTGAGTAAATTTAAAGATTAAATTGGTCGTATTCAATGATTCATGAATCGAGAAGCATCCCATCTAGCAAATAAAAAGGAGCTCAAAGGAAAGGTTTTTAAAAACGGAAAGGGGTAGGGAGGAAATTACTGTATTTGCTGTGTATAATGCACACTTTTCCCTCCTAATTTTTGAGGAAAAAATAAGGATGCGCATTATACGTGGGTAGTACTAATTCCATATCTATGTAAATATTTTTAAGTCTTTCGTTTATGCTTATGTGTTAGAAGTGTAACTCTAGAAAGCAATAATGATATCCACATGCAAAATAATACCCTGGAATATGATTGTTGGTTTTGGATCATTGGATTCGATGAAATGAAACAAAGAGCAGTGTATGTTATCCACAGAGTAAGATAGATGATACCCATTGTTAGCCACTTGATAAGATAGGGGATGCCAACTATATTACCACAGGGTGAACAGTGTGACATTTTTCTTTGTACACTTTAGATAGGAGAAGTTATTGGAAAATCCCTTAGAAAATGTCGAAATGGTTTTCGTACACCGTAAGCTTTAAGCTAAAAGTTATTAAATATGCTAAAAAGCATAGCAACAGAGCTGCCGAGAGACACTCTGGACCTCTTCCCACGGAGAGTGCCATCAGACTGTGGGACAACAGGAAGAAACGCTTATTCAGATGCCAAGACGGAAGAAGACAATGCGAGGGAAACCTCCGAAGTGGCCGGAGGTGGAGCAGGAGGTGAGGGCCTGGACTCTGGAGCAGCATCCAACTGGGATTTCTGTTTGATCCAAGATGATGCAAGAAGAAGGTAAAGGATTACACAAGAAAAAAACATTGATGATTTCTTAAGGACACCAAAATGGTGCTTTAACTTTATGAGGAGAGGAGGTTTGAGCATGAGGACACAAGCGAAACTTGTCCCCAAACTTCCAGCAGCCTATGAGATCAAGTTTTGGAAATTCATTCTTCTGTTACCAGTCTTCAGAAGACAACTTTGAGCTGTCCCAAATGGCTAGAATGGATGAGGTCCCTCCCACATTTGATGTGCCATCCAACAGAACTGTGGACATCCAAGGAGCAAAGACTATGGCTGTTGAAACTAGTTGTCATGAGAAATCACATTTCACTGTTGTTCTGCCAGGGGCATCCAACCTTTTAGCATCTCTGCGCCACACTGGAAGAAGAGTTGTCTTGGGCCGCACATTATATACATTGTGACACATAATCACAAAAAAATCTCATAATGTTTTAAGTAAATTTACGATTTTGTGTTGGGCGGCATTTATAGCATCCTGGGCTGCGGGTTGGACACTCCTATTCTAGCCTGTTGTGCAGATGGGACAAAGCTGCCACCTATGATTATCTTTAAAAGAAAAACACTTTCAAAAAAGATTCCAAGTGTAGTTATTGTCTACGTGCATGAAAAAGGATGGATGAATGAAGAAGGCATGAAAATCTAGTTTAACAAAGTCTGGTCACAGAGGCTTGTGGGATTGCTTAAAAAAACAGCTTTGCTTGTGTTGGATCACCTCAAAGCCCATTTTACTCAAAGTGCAAAAGCAATTGCAGCAGACTTGAAAACCTAACTTGCTGTGATACCTGGCAGGTTAACCAGTCAACTGCAACCCCTTAATGTATCAGTAAACAAGCCCTTTTAAGACCCTAATGAAGAAAGAGTGGACGTCATGAGTGCAGTTAGCTGGTAATGATGTAACACCTACAGGCAGGGTCAAGGAAGCATCCATCGTCCAGGTTATGATTGGATCCTAAGATCGTGGAATGGTGTCAAGAAGGAAGTGGTTAGGAAATTGTTTTAAAAATGCAGCATCAGTAATGCTATGGATGGAACTGAGGATGATGAAATTTACTGGGATGAGGAAAGTGACTCTTCAGAAGACACCAGTAACATTGAAATTGAAGAAGGCGACACTTCTGATACTGACAGTGACAAAGAGTTCTTGGCCTTCTATGATGTGTATCGTAAATTTGTTACTGGTACATAAAATTTCTTGTACCATAATATATTAAAAAAATAAATGCTAAAATTCCTTTATAATACAAAAAAAGTTTCCAAATATAAATAAATAAAACATTAATTAAAAAATTAAAATGAGCCCTGGCTGGCGTAGCTCAGTGGTTTGAGCGTGGGCTGCGAACCAAAGCATCGCAGGTTCGATTCCCAGTCAGGGCACGTGGCTGGGTTACATCATGGCCCCCAGCAACTGCACATTGATGTTTCTCTCTCTTTCTTCTTCCCTTCCCTCTCTAAAATAAATAAATAAAATCTTAAAAAAAAATTAAAATGAAAGATTTTTTTTCCCCCTGAAAGTTTGGCCCAAAAATGTGGGTGTGCATTATACACAGTGAAATACAGTAGTAGCAAAGATTGTATTTTAGGCAACATTCCCCTCCTACCTTCCTACCTCCTAGGGGGAACAGGAACAGGAACCTAAGGGGACTGTCATGCAGAGCACCTCACTAGTGCTGATCTGGTAATTCCACACTGACTAGTTAAAGGTTGCATTTCTGGGAGAGTCTGAAACTGCAATTAGGTTAGGTGTTAAATCTTGGTTTGCTGACATGGGACCTAGCAAAGTGACTTCATTTTGGATCTTTTGTTTCTTTTTTTAACAGGGTGTAGTTAAGATCATTCCACAGTGACAGCAGCAGCAAGCACTGGTTAGGAACCAAGGGCTGCAGAAGGAGCCCCAGTACTTTGAGGCCTATGTTTAGAACTTAAGAATCAATTCAGACATACTACTTTATTAAATTAATTCTATTGAGGTACAATTTATATACAATAAAACACACCCATTTTAATTATAAGTTGATGAATTTGGACAAAGTTATATGCCTGGATAATCACCACCACAGGCATTTTATTTGACTAGCACTGTAGGATGCTTTAAGATCCCTTATTGATGGTGTGCTCATCAAGAGGGAATCTTGCATGCCAGATCTGATGATTCATTTCACTAAGAGATTATAGGTGATGGGTATTTTGTGTGATGATATTCTCAGCTAAGCACACATCTGAGGAGAAGTCTTCTAGAGGTGAAGGCTGTAAATCAATTAAGTATTGTGCGTTTTCCAAGTTTACTTTTCTTCTCATAACCCTGGCCTGGAGTGTCTCTCTGAGACACTTGGGTTCTCATTCTGGGCCGGCCACTGTTCGTGGACAGGAAGCTTGGTTAAAAGTTATGTAGGTCTTTCACCTCTGTTTCATCATGAGAAAAGTGAGAGGGCTCATTTTGATAATTTCTGTCTGACATTCCTAATTTCTCATCATAATGAGACTGAAATTATTTTATTTGAATTGAATGTCACAAATGTAAATAGAAAACCGCTTTCTACTAGTGTTTGATCTGTGGATGGATTGTACTCCTTAATGAACAGGATAGAATCTGAATGCTTGTAGCATTCATTATTCCTGGCATTGCTGTCATCGGGGAAATATATATCTTGATTACACTCACTGAGTGACCTTGAAGTTAGTTGGGTAAATAGTCTTCTAGATACATGTGTTTGTCTTGCATTAAGCTTTTTATAATGGCTGCTTTTTATTGTTTCTTGTTAGAGAAAAGAAAACCTTATCTCTGCTGCTCAGGCCTGTAACCACTCCTAAAAAGCAGAGACAAAGAAGTGTATTGTTAACTCTTGTGCCAGCTGGGTCGCCAGGCATTGTTTACTATGAATACCAAGGTTTGATTGACATAGTTGCTTATTCTGGATGTCTCCAGACCATTTTAAGGCAAAATGAAATTCACCACAGTTTTTAATATTATAGACAGCTCCCGATTTACAGAGAGTTTGCGCCTCCTTGTAGATGTGTAATTTCAAACTGGGAAGGCATTTTCTGCTTAGAAACAGCACTTTAAACAGTGGTTGGATTTTCGTTCTCTGAACACAAAGGCCTGTTTAACTCACAATATACCTAAATAATGACACTTGTAGATCTATGAAACCTGTCATTTTTAACTAAATTATTCATTTAGATTTCTGGAACTAGATTTCTGTGAGGGGAAGTAATGGTTTACAGACTTAGAATATATGCTTTACAAACATATTGTAAAAGATGATTCTATAAAAGGAATAGGCATTTGACCAGACATTATGCTGGGCACTGGGAATACAGAGATAAATAAAATACAATCCCTTCTCTCATTGAGTGCACGGTGGGAAGATATACACAAATAGATCATCATCAAATAATAAGGTTTGAAAAAGAAATGATGAGATATATTCAGGG
This sequence comes from Tonatia bakeri, assembly GCA_004024845.1. NCBI lineage: Eukaryota > Metazoa > Chordata > Mammalia > Chiroptera > Phyllostomidae > Tonatia > Tonatia bakeri. The sequence continues at coordinate 24,004 of PVIA01003958.1, forward strand.
ATCAGCAAAAATCAGTGAAAGAAGAGGCAGAAGAGAGAAGTAGGGACCAGATTGTAGTGGATCATAGTGTCATGTTTACAAGGGTGGATTTTTCCTGTGGTTAGTTGGAGCTGAGCAGATCAGATTTTTGCTTAAGAAAGACCATGGAGACAGGGATATGGAGAACAGGTTTGAGGGTGCTGGGCCAGCGGCTTTATCAGGCTGTTGTAATCAGCTGGTTGAGAAATGATGAAGGGTTGAGTCACAGCAGAGGGAATCAGGATAATGAGGTAAGTAAGGTACAGATCTGAGGACTGATTGGACTTGAGGAATAAAGCATAGGATATATAGACTTCTTTTGTTGACTGAGGTACTGACAAGGGAATACCAGAGAGACAGTAAAAATTCAGGTGGAACAAGTTGCATTTGAGATGATTTTGAAGATGTACAGCATATAGTAGTGCTAAGCTATATGGAAGTATAGATGTGGGAGTCATTAGCGTATGGGTTGATGGTTGATGGTTTGATGGTTGAAACCCTGAAATAAACTAGAATTAGGACTTTAAAAAATCTGTATTCAGAAGAGAGCTTGCATATTTTGGGATAAGAGCTTACTCTAGTTTCTTAAAATGTAAAATAAATTTTTTAAACAAAGGGCCATGAGTAGTAAACATTGGTGGTTTTCATTCATTTATTGCTTTTTCATTCAATAAATATTTATTAAATACTGTGTGTCTGGATTTCAGCAGATACATAAAGTGGTAACGAAAGTATCTTCCCTGACCTTTAGGAGTTTGCAATCACAATATTGGATTCTTTGTATTTTTTAATCCTTTCCTGTCAATGAAGTTATTTTAAGGAGTAAACAATTATGATAGACTGATGCTATTAGCAAATGACTGTTGTATTTGCTAAGAAAAGAATGCATGTGTTTTTACTCTTAGATACTTCTTTGCCCTGTTATAATACAGAATCTTATTTGTTCAAGGTGAACAATGGAGAACAGTGTAAAGAAAGGAACGTACACTGAGGGTTTTCTCCTGGGAATGTACTTCTGTATCAAATGTGAGGAGAGTTGTGCCACTTCTATAAATAAAAGAATGGTTGTAGCCATTAATATTAGGCAGAAACTTGTCCAACTAATATTCTGATTAGTTTTGTTCCTATTACTCAGGACTGTAGACAGTTGTGTTTGTGTTTTTCTGTCTTCTTTATTGGTACTGATAAGAGCCATCTTGTGGGTTCATATTTTTGTTCCAAATGTCCTGGAGTGGAAAATGCCAAGCAAATGTAGATGGATAATTCTGTATCTTTAGGCTGTTCTATTTATGATGTTCCAATTAACTGAAATAAATTTAACCCTGTGAAAAAAGATGATTCTATAAAAGGAATAGGCAAGTCTGCAGTACATATAAATATAAATTTAAGAATTAACCAAGTCCTGCAAAAATATAGATATTTTGAGAATAGTTCCTGGGTAATCATATTGTTTATCACATTATTTCCCTGACTTTTGCCTTTAAAATACAATTTAACTAAAACAAACCCTGAAGCCTTGATTTGTCTATCCGATTTTACTGCTGATAACTTAAATGTGAGGCATCCAACTCCAGCCATTTTTTCTGTTTCTATGGTAACTAAAGTGTGCAAACCCAGCAGTATCACTTTCTTTCACAGCTGGCATTTTGTGTTCACAGTAAGAAGAGGAGTTTTAGTAAAGCACAGTCTTTGTTAATTGGGATGTAACTAGGTCAGAACAATTTTGGTACCCTTTCTTCGTTCTTTAGGTTTGTATATGTGACTGTAGGTGTGTGTTCATGAGCTGTGGTTTCCTTTATTTTCTTTTAAGGCATATACTTTCATTTAATCACTGTTAGAGTTAGCCTTTTGAAAATTAAGCGTAGTATCTAAACACAACCCAGTGTGGAATCGTGAGGATTATATGGAGTTGTTCCGAGGCTTGTCCCTAGCCCTATAGGCTTTTGAGTATTTCCATTAAGAGAAAGGAAATGTATGTGAAAATCCTTTGAAAAGCTAAATGTATTTTAATGGTGAGTATATTATTTCTTTTGTAACTCTTATTTTGAAACATCAAGAATCTTATGATCTTAACATTTACAGTATTCTCTTACTCTTGGTTTTACTTTCCAGTTTTAGTTAGCTGGGGTCAACTGCAATCCTAAAATATTAAATGGAAATCCGAGAATTAAATTTCATGCCATTCTGAGTAGTGGGATGAAACTTCGGGCTGTGTGCTCTGTTTTTCCTTGAATCATTCTTTTGTCCAGTGTGTACGTGCTAGAGCTTCCTGACCATGGGTTACGTAGTAGCCATCTTGGTTATCAGAGAGAGACAGAGAGACCACACTCACATAACTCTAATCACAATATAATGTTATAATTGTTCTATTTTATTATTAGTTAGTTTATATTTTTTATTAATTTTAGAGAGAGAGAGGAAAGGAGAGATGGAAACATTGATTTGTTGTTCTCCTTATTGACGCATTCATTGATTGATTCTTGTGTGTGCACTGACCCAGGATTGAACCCGAAACCTTCGCATATTGGGTACAACACTGTAACCAACTGAGCTACCAGGCCAGGGCCTACTTACTGTTAATCTCTGTGACTAATTTAGAAATTAAACTTTAGACTTCCGGCCAAGATGGAGGCACAAGTAAATACACTTTGCCTCCTCACACAATCAAAAGAACAGCAACAAATTTAAAAACAAAAAATAACCAGAACTGCCAGGAAATCTAACTGTTTGGAAGTTGGACAACCAAGGAGTTAAAGAAGAAACATTCATCCAGACGAGTAGTAGGAGTGGAGACGGGCAGCTGGATGGAGAGGACACTCAGAAAGGTAGTGACTGGTGGACCGGGCAGTCCCACATTTGCATGAGGATAAACTGGGAGGAACAACTGGGGAGCAAGACAGACAACACAACCCAGGGTTCCAGTGCAGGGAAATAAAGCCTCAAAACCTCTGACTGAAAAATCCTGTAGGGGTTGTGGCAGCAGGAGAAACTCCTACTCTCACAGGAGAAACTCCTACTCTCACAGGAGAGTTCACTAGAGAGACCCACGGGATCCTAGAACATACACAAACCACCCACCTGGGAATCAGCACCAGAAGGGCCCAATTTGCTTGTGGGTAGTGGGGGAAGTGACTGAAATCTGGCAGAGAGTGGTGCAAGCTCCATTGTTCCCTCTTGGACCCCCTCCCCTACATACTATGTCACAACGCAGAGATGATGGTTGTCCTGCCCTGGCGAATACCTTAGGCCCCACCCCTTTCAATGGAAAAAAGGCACGCCAAGACCAAAAAAATACCGATAAAATGAAAAGAACAGATCAAAGCTCCAAAAATAGAACTAAGCAATTAAGAGATAGCCAGCCTATCAGATGCACAGTTCAGACACTGGTAATCAGGATGCTCACAGAAATGGTTGAGTATGGATGCAAAATAGAGGAAAAAGTGAAGGCTATGCAAAGTGAAATAAGGAAAGTATACAGGGAAAGGAAATATACAGGGAACCAACAGTGAAGGGTAGGGAACCAGGACTCAGATCAACAATTTGGACCAGAAGGAAGAAATAAACATTCAACCAGAATAGAAAGAAGAAACAAGAATTCAAAAAAAAATGAGGAGAGGCTTAGGAACCTCTGGAACAACTTAAACATTCCAACATCCTAGTCATAGGGGGTCCAGAAGGACAGAGGAAGAGCAAGAAATTGAAAACTTATTTGAAAAAATAATGAAGGAAAACTTTCCCAATCTGGCAAAGGAAACAGACTTCCGGGAAGTCCAGGAAGCTCAGAGAGTCCCAAAGATGTTGGACCAAAGAAAGCACATACCAAAGCACATCACAATTACATTACCCAAGATTAAAGAGGAGAGAATCTTAAAGGCAGCAAGAGAAAAGAGTTATCTACAAAGGAGTTCCCATAAGGCTATCAGCTGATTTCTCAAAAGAAACCTTGCAGGCAAGAAGGGGCTGAAAAGGAGTATTCAAAGTTATGAAAGGCAAGGACCTGCATCCAAGATTACTCTATCCAGCAAAGCTATCATTTAGAATGGAAGGGCAGATAAAGTACTTCCCAGATAAGTCAAGTTAAAGGAGTTTATCATCAGCAAACTCTTATTATATGAAATGTTAAAAGGACTTATCTAAGAAAAGGAAGATGATCAAAACTACGAACAGTAAAATGACAAATCCACAACTATCAAAAACTGAACTGAAAAAAAATAAAAATAAAAATAAAAACAAACTAAGCAAACAACTAGAACAGAAGCAGAATCACAGAGATGGAGATCACATGGAGGGTTATCAGTGGGACGGTAGAGGGTGGGGAATGGGGGAAATGGTGCAGGAATAAGAAGCGTAAAAGGTAGATGCAAAGTGGAGGGAGGTTAAGAACAGCACAGGAAATGGAGAAGCCAACAAACTTATGTGTGTGACCCATGGAGGTGAACTAAGGTGGAGGCATGCTGGTGGGAGGTGGGGTGCAGGGTAGAGGGGAATAAAGAGGGGGGAAAATGAGACAACTGTAATAGCGTAATCAGTAAAATATATTAAAAAATAAAAATGAACTTTATCATAGGTATGGCAATGTATAAGAAAAAGTACAGTACATACAGGATTTGGTACTATCCAGGGAGGTACTAAGACTGGAGGTCTTAGAACTCGTATTTACTTGTTTTGAAAGAGACAGTTGGTCCCAGATAAAGGATGTTCATTAAAAAATGACTCCTTTTGCAATTCTAGATCTTGACTACTCCGTGGATACTGCCCACACTTTGGGTTTCTTTCTTAAACTGTACAAAAGAGCTCACAGCCACTGCTCCCCTAAACCATGTTACTACCCTTGCCCACATCTCAGATTCTACATGGAAACCCCACACTTAGACCTTCCATAGGCTTCAACTATGTTATGTCAAAAGTATTTTCTACTAGCTTTGATACTAGCTAGATCCCCCTTTCTCTCTATATATATATCCTCATCCCGTTATGGTTCTCATATTCTGTTTCCACATAATACTGACTGTAGGAACTTCTAACAAGAGTTAACTGACATGATGTAAGACCAGCTTCCTGCTTTTCTCCTATTCAGCAGTTCATAATCTGTTTTCATTTTTGATATGAAGTAGTTTTTGCTCCCATATTACATACATTGTGTTTTTGTCTATGTCATTATCTTTAAAAGAATTTGAGCTCAAAATTTAGGAAATAACAAATTATGTTTCAAATGGTATATAAGATGGAGAGAGTGAGAGAAACATTGATTTGTTCTACTTACTGATACATTCATGGTTGATTCTTGCATGTGCCCTGACTGGGATTGAGCTCGCAACCTGAGTTTATCAGGACAGTGCTCTGACCAGCTGAGCTACCCAGCCAGGGTTAAAATTGTTATGTCCCAGAGATCCCCTTCTCACTGAAGCCTTCAGAAGTACACTCTAGTTCTGTCTTTATGTTCTTCCCACTTGTTTGAGTGTTATTTACTGTGTCTGGCTTCTTTTGAGTCACCAATGACCTAATTGTCCAAAAGTTACCTCTTCACTGCTTCATTCTCATGTGCCTAAAGATCATCTCTTCCTTTCTCCACTCTCTTGGCTTCTAGAACCCTGTGCTACCTACATTTTCGTACTGTGGGTGTTCCTTTACAGGTTGTTTCATTGGCTCTTTTTCATCTAACCACCCTTTTTTCGTCAGCATTATTTATTCCTTACTATATTTTTTAAAATACTATTTCTCTAATTATAAATAATACCGAAATATACAAAAGCAAACATTGTAGAAATACATATTGTAGTAGTAAATGACAGTCTGTACAAATGCTTCTGTTGGAGATTGGGCAGAACACCAAAATCTACATATGTATTACACAACTTGCAAAAATTATAGGTCATACAGAAACATAATATAAAATAATGCTAATTCTAGTCATGTAGAACCAAAAGGTTTTCCATGTTTCCACATGATTCTGTGTGATCGACAAGCCCCCTCTCTCACCCTTCACTGTACCTCCGCTGCTCCTCCTGTGCTCACTCTCCTCTCACATTGACTTCCGCCTCTTTGCCCTTTCTCCAGTTAGCCAGCCTGCTGGCTCTCCCAGGTCTTTCCTTACTGCTCCGAACACCCTGTGCTTGCCCTTCCTGCAAATCTGTGGCAGCCCTCACTGACTCTCATGGCACATGCCAGGCAGTGCTGCCAAAGTGCCTATCCTATTCTCAAATGAATTGTGCCTAAGGCAGAAGAATTGAAAACAGCAGGCAGGCCCTCCCTTGGGTTACCTTCTCTCTAGAACCATTAGTCAGTCTCCTATCATTCTGTTCTCCCTGCTGCCTAGCGTGTCTGCAGTTCACCAGGCAAACTCCTGCCTCAGGGCTTGCAACTTGCTCCTTCCTTTTAGATTCAGCCAGCTTATACTGTCCTTTCTTCAGATCTTATCCAAAATGTTAACTTCTCATGGAGGTATTCTCTGAATAATTTAAAATAGTGCTTAAATATTGTTGGAAATAATGCCCTCCTAAACCACTCCCAGCAGGGCTTGTTCCCACTTACTGCTTTCTTTTTGTCTTTACTATAGTCCTAAAACATGATGTATACCAAAGACTATTTGGAACGTTTATGTACTTCACAAAGCTTAACAGTCAAGAGCCTGTCCCTTAACCCAATAGCTGGAACATTACCGGTAGCTTGCTTCTACTTATGTTTTCCGCCATCCTGTCCTTCAGCCTCCTTCCAAGAGGTAACAAATACCCTGAATTTTGAATCCATTACTCACTTCTTTGTAAAAACAGATTTATTATATTTATATGTATGCCTAAACAACATAGATATTTTTACTTTGCTTGGTTTTAAGTTTTATGAAAATGGCACCCTGCTGTATATAGTCTTTTAAAACTCTTTTTTTTACTCAACATAATGCTCCTAAGATTTGAATATTTCTAAACCCTTATTTGTAATTCACTGATTTTCACTGCTATTTTCAAGTTCATGTGTCTCTCTACCACAATCAATTTCTCCATTTTTCTATTAGCTAAAAATCTGGGATGTGTCCATATTTTTTGTTTGTATTAGAAACTGTGCTTCTAAGAACATTCTCTAGGGTATCTAAAAATGGAATTACTGAGTTGAAGGATATGCAGTGTTTCAGTTTTGCAAGATGATGCCAAATCCTTTTCCAAAGAAGCTGTACCAATTTACTCTCCCACTAGCAATGTATTGAAGTTTCCCCAGGCCCACTTACTATGTAACATTTCTTATTTTTTAACCAATATACTAGATGTAAAATAGTATCACACTGTGATATTTGCATTTCCTTTGTTATTAATGAGGTTGAGAATCTTCTCATATGCTTAGTGGTTCTTGTTAAATACCTGTTTGGGCATTTTGTCCATTTTTCTACTGGGTTGCTTTTCCTACTGATTTGCAGGAAGTTCTTTATTCTGGATACTAAATCTTTGTTACTTGTATGTGTAACAAATACTTCTGGTTTGTACTTTGTCTTTATTTTCTTTATCTTTGATGATTGGAAGTTATTTTATTAGCCAAATTTATCAGTCTTTTCTTTTTATGGTTATTTCTTGTATCTTGTTTAAGAAATTCTTCCATACCTCAGGGTCAGAAAGAGTGTTTCCTATATATTTTCCCCCAAAGTTTTAAAGTTTTGCTTTTCACATTTAAGCCTTTAATCCACCTGAAATTGGGGTGTGTGTGGGGTATAAGGTGAGGATTCATTTTGTTGATGTATTGTCCCCGTTGGATAACCTGCTTTGCCAGCACCATGTATTGCAAGTCCTCCCCCCGCCCCCGACCTCGAGTTCCTCCTCTCGCTGTCATGGTTCCGTCCAGTGCTGTGTTCTGTCCCACGGGTCAGTTTGTCTTCAGCTGGTGTTTCCCTGCACCAGAATCACATTGTCTTAATTGCTTTAGGTTTAAGATAAATCTTGACATCATGTTCTGAGCCAGATTTCTCTCCTCATCTCTGCTTCTAGCACTGCCACAGTATCTTGGCTATTCTTAGCTCTCTGCGCTTCCACATACATTTTTAAACCAGCTTTTCAAGTTCCACAATAAAAAACCTGGATGAGATTTTGATTGAAGTTGCATTGAATTTGCACGTAACTATGGGGAGAACTGATATCTTTCCTATACAGGGGTGGACAAAAGTAGGTTTACGGTGGTTCATATGGAAAATAATATACTAATTAATAATAATAAAAGAATGAACTGTTTTACCTACTCACAACTGTAACCTACTTTTGCCCACCTCCTCTGTTGAATCTTATCTATAAACAAGGGCTTTTAATTTATTTAGGATTTTGTAATATCGTTTAATATAAGATTTCAAGATATATTTTTTTAAGATTTATTTATTTATTTTTAGAGAGGGAAGGGAGGGAGAAAGAGAGAGAGAGAAACATCAATGTGTGGTTGCTGGGGGCCATGCCCTGCAACCCAGGCATGTGCCCTGACTGGGAATCGAACCTGCGATACTTTGGTTCGCAGCCCGCACTCAATCCACTGAGCTATGCCAGTCAGGGCTAGATTTCAAGATGTTTTGTATAAAAATCTTGTACATCTTTTGGTATATTTTTTCCTAGGTACCTTACTGTTCTTTGTTGTTGTTGTTGCAGCTGTAGAAATGCTGCCTTTGAAAAATTATATTTCCCAGCTTTTTTTCTTAACTGGTGTATGGAAATACAGTTGACTTTGTCAAATTGTTCTGTTAGCCAGACATCCTGTCACACTGTTACTATTGCTAATTTGTTTGTACGTACTTTGGATTTTTGTGTAGATAATAATGTCATTTCCAAATAAGCATAGCTTTGTTTCTGCCTCTCCGATCCATATGCCTTTAGTTGTTGTTTTATAGCACTGGGCTTATAATACAGTGTTGATTTTAGAAGTAGTCATTTTGGATATCTTTGCATTATTTTTTATTTTATTGTTTTTATCCTCATCCAAGGGCAACCTGAGGACATTTTTTCAGTGATTTTAGAGAGGGGCAGGGAGAGAGAGAAACATCGATCAGTTGTTTCCTGTAGGCACCCAGACATGGGATCCTACTCATCCAGACTGAGGAATCAAACCTGCAACCCAGGTATGTGCCCTTACTGGGAGTCAAACCGGCAACCTTTCAGTTACGGACGATGCTCCAACCAACTGAGCCACACCAGCCAGGGCACATTATTCCTGATTTTAAAGGGAATGCTTCCAATATTTTCTTCTCAGTTTCTGATACCCAGTATTGGGTTAAGGAAGTTTTTTCTTTTTAAAAGATTTTATTTATTTATTTATTTTTAGAGAGGGGGAAGGGAGGGAGCAAGAAAGGGAGAGAAATATCAATGTGTGGTTGCCTCTTGCACGCCCCCTACTGGGGACCTGGCCTACCACCCAGGCATGTGCCCTGAATGGGGATCAGACCTGTGACCCTTTGGTTCGAAGGCTGGCTCTCCATCTGCTGAGCCAGGGCAGGAATTTTTTTCTCTAACTTGATGAGAGTGTTTATCATGAATGGATGTTAAATTTCATCAGCCGCTTTTTCAGTCAGTCAAGATAATTATCTGTTTTTTAGCCACTATCAAGATAATTATCTTTAATCTACTACTGTGGTGATGGATTTATATAGATTTTCTTATGTTAAGCAATCCTGGCATTCCTATTTCTGTATTTGGCCTAATAATATTTCATTTAATATTTTTATATACTCATGAGTGAGGTTGGCCTGAAATTTTTTTTCACTTTGTCTGCTTTTGTCAAGGTTATACTGGCCTTCTAGAATGTATTGGGAGCATTCCCTCTTTTTTTATTCTCTGAAAATGTTTGAATAAAATTTGAAATGATCTGTTTATTGAAAATTTGGAAAACTTGCATTACTAGGATCTTGTTCTTAACTACAGTTTCAATTTACTCAGCACTTTCAGGCTTTCTAATTCATTTTGAGTCAATTTTTAGGATACATTTTCTTACCTTTGTCTATTTTGTGTATGTTTTAAAGTTAATAGATATGAAGTTGTTCATATGCTTCTTTTATCTTTCTAACCTCCACAGAATTTATAGTTAAGTCCATTTTTGTAATTTGTAATGTTGTTAATTTGTACTTTCTCTTCTCTTGCTCTAGTTGTCCTAGAGCAGGGGTGTCCAACCCGTGGCCCATGGGCTGCGTGCGGCCCAGGCTACGAATGTGACCCACTGCGAAACTGTAAATTTACTTACAACATTACTTAATTTTAATCACTAAGCTTTATTACTTAGATATGCACATTTTCTATATTAGTGATCACAAACTTGGGACCTGCTCGACGCTTTTAAGAGATTATTGAAAGTGCTGTTGCATAATTAGGGTTATTATGTGAGGACTTTTGCTTATCTGTGATGGTGGATATCATGGAAATTACGCATGGATCTGTTTTTCTTTTCGCTCTTCAGTTTTCATTAGTGTTTGTGTATATAATGTGTATATAATGTGTTATATAATGTTTGTGTATATAATGTGTGGCCCAAGACAACTCTTCTTCTTCAGTGTGGCCCAGAGACGCCAAAAGGTTGGACACCCCTGTCCTAGAGGCTTCATAAATTCTCTCTAGTTCACAGGTTTCTTTCCTTGCCCTTTTGTTCTTCTGTGTGTTTTGTTTATTCCGTTGAGCTTTTTAAACTTAACTTTGGCACATGGTGATTTTTATCATTCCTTCCTTTCTAATATAAATGATTTCTTCAGTTTTTTCTTTTACTGCTTAGTGATTTAGAATTATTTTTAAATTTCCAAATATATGGAGTTTTAAATTTATGCTTTTGTAATTGATTTTTAACTCAATTTCAGTGTAGTCACAGGACATAGCCTGTCTGATAATAATTCCTTGAAATTTCTTGAGACCTACTAGGATACTTTCAGTATTTGTAAATATTCAGGTGTACTTGAGAAAAATGTGTACTCTACAATTATTGGGTAAAAGATGTGTATATGACTGCTATGTCATCCTTGTTCATTGTGTCCTTGGGTAATCTATATCTTTGTCTGCCTGATATGATATCAGTAATGGAGAAGAGTATTGTATCATGGTCTTTTCCCTTCCTGAAGTTACATAATTTTTTGCTGTATGTATTTATTGGAGTACGTCACAAATGTAGGAATGTTGCCTCTTCCTGGAGAATCAAACCTTGTATCATTATATAGGGACCATCTCTATTCCTGGTAATACTTTTGTCTTAAAGCTACTTTGTCTAACATTTACTTAGCTAATCCAGCTCTTTTTTTTTTTTCCTGTTTATTGAATTTATTGGGGTGACTCTGGTTAACAAAATTTACAGGTTTCAGGTGCAGAATTCTACAACACATCATCTCTATACTGTACTGTGTGTTCACCGCTCCAAGTCAGATCTCCATCACCGTTCATCTCCCTCCCCATGCCCTCCTCCAGCCCACCCCATGATCCAACTTTCTTTTAACAGTTTGCCTGATATATCCTTTTAATAGCCTTTTACTTTCAGCTTTAATGGTGCTTGCACTTAGGTGGATCTCTTGTAAATGGTATAGGATGGATTTTGTTTTTAATGCAATATGGAAATCATAGGCTTTTAGCATGAAAATGGGCCTAAGTTAGGAAGTGTTTTCTCCAGAGAGGATTTCCTCTCCTTCTACTGGAAGCATCTAGGTTTATTTCATTCTCCTTGAGAGTCTCAGCTGACTGAGGGGTAGCAGCTCAGCTTTCACATTTTGCTAGTGGCTCAAGGTTCAGTGTCCCTGCTGAAGTGCGATACTGTCATCTGTCTTCAGGCCTATCCCACCTTCCTGTCATTCTCCAGCCACAAGGACACATGATTTGGGGTGAGGCTGGGGCTATTACAGACCTCTGGTGAGATCAGGAATTCTTCAAAGAATGTTTCTTGTGTAGCCCATGTCTGCTCTGTAGTGATAGAGTCCCCCAGAGCACTTAGTCTGCCGTAACACCAGCTGTGGGAATTTCTGGTATTCTCCTTGTTTTGTTTTGTTTTACCACAATACTTACCAGTATCTGATGTACTATACATTTGTTTATTGCTTTTCTCTTCCCACTAGAATGTAAGCTTCATGAGGGCAAGGATTTGTCCTATTTTGTTTACTGCTGTATCTCTAGCATCTGATGTACCAATGCCTGATACTTGCTGTGTTCTTAGTCAATATTTGTTGAATGAATGACTATGGAGGGTGGAGAAGGTGGTGTAAAAAAAACCATGCAAAGTACTCAACTTTAATCTTGAAATGCTCTGGTGTGTTCCTCCATGACTATTGTCACAAGTTAGGACGCCCTTACTTTTCCCTAGGTTACTGTAGCCCACACCCACCTCGTGTCTCTGTCTCTGCTTTGTGGTTTATCCATCCCTTCCATTTCATTCTTCATAATCCTACCAGAGTTTTTCCCCTAAATAGATGTAGGGAACTGCTCTGCCTGGTTTCAGGAGCTGTAACTGCCCAATGGCTAAGGCTGAGTGAGAGACCTTGGGACCATAAATCACTAAAGAGACAAAGCTTATCTCCCTGGCAGGGCCACTGCCTCTGCCCACCTTACTTCACCCTGCCTGGCCCCCAGTGCATGACCGGTTAGCCAATGACGGGTAAAATTCCCCAAAGGAGGGACCACCTAAGACAGGCATGGTCATGAGGGGGCCCTCAGGGAAGGACTTGGGGGGCTATGGAGAAAGGGGTGATGAACCCTCAACCCTCAGCTTTGACACAGCCTGAGTCCTCGTTCTGTCTACAAGAAGTTTCCTAATCTCTTGGCTGCCTTACTTCCCCTGCCTGACTTAAGCCTGAAACAATGACAGAGGGCAGTGCAGCCCTGTGCTGGAAAGGGCAGGTTCCCCACGGAGGGAGGTGAGGGGTGGGGGGGGGAGTGATCAGGCCTAAGAAAGAATATGTAAAATCCTGTGAAACCTGCTTTGCTAAGGATGCCCTCAATTTTCTGATAAGGGTCTGAGCAGGAAATGAGTTTGTTTCTCAAAGTTTTATAGCCCTTTAGCTAACAGACCGTGACTCAGAATAAGCCCTGGTAGTTCTTTGAATGTTATCTGTTGTTTGATCCTTACTGCCTGACAATGATTCATGAGTTTTACCTGTATTCCTGTGCAAATCGAACCCAATAAAAACCTATTGAGGAAAAGGCTCTTGGTCCTTCTTCTTTGAGAGATTGTCCACCTTTCCTCCCCAAGCAGATCATGTCTTGGTAGACTTATTCTTATCTGTGGTGGATAGGGGGCTCTGGGGGCAGAGCACCCCCAGAAATATAGATCTGATTATTTAACTGTTCTGTCTCAGCTTAGCCTATAGAATAAATTCCAGCTTCTTTAATGTGGCATTTTATTCCCAACATGGTTTCCAGTCTTATTTCTACACTGAGCATCTTGAACACTTTAGACACTCTTAGCGTGCCGTGTCTGTGACGTTCATGTGATCATGCTCTTATTTATAGGGCTCCTTGAGCTTGGAAAGTCATTCTTTTGTTTATGCTTATCAAAGTCTTAGTCATCCTTATATTCATTCAAAGTCATCTTCTTACTAAAGACTAATATTCATTGAAAAATATCATTCATTCTCAACATTTTATTTTGCTGTTTTGTATTCTAAAAAGCTGTCTGTTCATCTTTCCTCACTAGATTTTAAGTTCCTTGAGTCCAGAGATTTTGTTTCCCGAAAGTCTCCAGTACAATGCTTTAAACATAATGGATCTTTGATAAATAGTTTTAAAGCTTGAATTTTGAATGTTAAGTTTTCATCTGATGCTATTTTTCTCCTTTTGCTATGGTAAACTAATCTTGTCTTTTGTCTTCAGTTGTCACACTCCAGTGACCAACTTTCAAATTCAAATCTTCCTATTTTCACCCCCTGACTAGTATGACCTAGGCATCTCACCTTCCTCAAACTCTTAGGTCATCGCCGGTTTGTCACTCCTACTCCCAAACCACTGCTTCTCATAACTCTGCCATGATAAGGCACCGTCATTCCTCCTGTCATATAACTCAAAACCTTGGTGAAATCTTTATCACCCTTTGTCTTAATCTTCTGATTTCAAAAATCAGAAAGTCCTGTTTATCTCTTCTTTAAGACTTTATTCGGTTCATAACTCATTTCAAGCTGAGAAGACCTTAGAAATGGAATTTACGGAGGAGACTTAATTGCCCACAGGCCTTCCTAGACAGCTCCTCTGTTTCCACAGGTCCACTACAGATGAGGATGACTTCAAAGATGGTGGACACGTTTGCAGCCTACTGTTTACATAGCTTTGTATCAGCCTTGGTTTTTATTTTATGTCTTGAAATTATATTTTGAATACCTTGCTTTTGCATGAACTAGAGCTGAAAACATGTATGAATTTTAATGGAGTCTGTTGAATGTTGATCATATTTTCCTACAGGAGTTTAGAAATATTTAGCAAGGAATATTCCATGTGATTTGTTTAAATGAAAGTAATTATGTTGTGGCTTGAAATTTTATATGAATTTTTCAGCCACAAAAACTGTTGTGGGCAGCAAGCAGACAGTTTATGATTTGTACAGGTTTTTAAATTATTACTCATTGCTTCTGCAAGGCAAATGGAGATGACAGCTTTAATTACTTTGTATTTATTTGTGTGATAAAATTTTGAAAATAAGATGTTTCCATAGCAAAGATGTTTATGGAAAGTCAGTGCTAACTTCAAGGATGTCAAATGCTTTAACTATGTAGAGGGTTCTTAATATTTGATTATAGTTTTATTGAAAATACAGAATATTATAAGAACTTTTTCCTATCATAAGAACTTTTTTCCATTTTAGAGCATGTCAAAAGAATAAACATAGTAATTTGAATGTTCTATTTTTATTTCTAGAAACCAGCAAATATCCTAGTAATGGGAGAAGGTCCTGAGAGGGGGAGAGTCAAAATAGGTAGGTAATTATTTCTAAAATAATTTATTAAGAAACTGAAGTGACTGCAATGATGGTTTCCCTTTTCAATACTATTATTTAAGTAATTAATTTAAAAATTACTTTCTCATAATATATTTAGAAAAGGTATTGGGAAATATAGTATTTAAATCCCTCGTTTATTCCCAAAATAAGGTTCTATAATTCTAAGCTGAGGTAAGCAAGCCCACAACAAATTTTATTCCCGTACAAAATCCCAAACATGTATTTATGTCACTATTACTGTCCTGCACAATCACCCAAAACATAATCCCATAAATCTTACTTTTGTTTCAACTTTACCAAGTGTTCTTTCCTTAACTATATCTCTTCCACTCTTACCCAATACATACAGGCCTTCACAGGTGTCTTCCCCCATCCCACGTATGCTCTGTGCCAGGTGCCAACACATCTTTCCCAAATGGATGTATATGTTTATAGACCCTCTTACTTGCCAATCTTAAGATTAAGGCAGTGGAAAGAAGTCTCATCTATACATTAAAAAATTTTTTTTCAACCCTGAAGGATCTAAAAGATATTGGCATCATTTATACTTATGACATATTTGGGGAGAACATGAGCTAAGAAATAGTTTGTTCTAATTTCTTTTAATAGAAATTAAGTTTATTGAATGTTCAACATTTTTAGAGGGATTTCAAAATAAATTTTGTTTCATCAACTTGCTTTCCTTGCTATGAGACTGTATCATGCTGAGGTTGGTACAAAATGCTAACTTGACCCTACTACAAATTCATTCTTTCCTACTTCAGCTGAGCCTGCTCTGCTGTCTGGTCTGCTGCTTCAGTTAATACACCGGCCCAGGCCCTGAAGAGGCTGTTCTGAACCAACTTCTCTTTCTTTAAATCTCCTCTCTGAGTTCACTGTCATGCAGTCATTCAAAAGTTTTGTTGATGTTAATTAAGAACCAGGTCACTGCTTCCCTTCCCTTTCCCTTTCCTTTTCCATCTCCCTTGCACCGCTCCTCACTTGTTTCTCACTCATGCTTACGTTTTTTCTTATAGGCATTTATTGAGTCCCTACTTTTTGCTAGACACTGGTGAAAGTGGGAGGGAGATAAAGGATAGTTCCTCCCTGTGAGAGACAGTAAAATAAACGGTGTACTGTCCAGTGTGATAGATACTTTCATGTGTTACTTACCTTGCTGTCTTACACAACTGCCCTTTGGGGTGGATACTGTAGATAAGGAAAGCTGGGTTTAGAGAGGTTGTAGCTTGTTCTACCTTCCAAAGGAAGGACTAGAATTCCAAGTCCAGAGTCTCTTTCCCTACAAACATTGCTGTCCAGTGCGAGCAGAGCCGTCTGGTGTGACCTCACTGACCCCTTTTTGTCAGCACAGCTCTGCCTTTGAAACAGTCAGAGGAAGAGGGACTCCGCCCTCCTGAGGCCCAGCTGATGTCCTTCTTTGCTTAAATGACCTTCCTGCTACCCTTCAGCCCCTCATATTATGGGATCTCCATTCTCCACTTCTCAGGATTCCCCTCTTCACCTTCAAACATTCATGGTTCTCTTCTCAATTTTAAATTAAATCTTCTCATTTCCATTTTGTTTTCTTTACCATCTGCTCTACTTGTTTTCCTTGTTCCTCTTCTTCCAGAACACACATTCACCCATTGGTTCCACTCACCTTGATTTTTTATAATCTGTCCTCTGATTCCATTCCTCAGTTGAAACTGCTCTATAAAATGACAACTTTCCACTTCTATTTTACCAAATCTAGTGGCCTATATTTAGTCACCATTTTCCCTTATTGCCTTAGCCATTTGTTCTCCTGAGCAGTCAGTCTGGCCTTGTGACTGGCTTTTTTTTCTTGGTCCGTATGACATCACATATTCTGTCTACCACTTCTGCTGTTACCTCTGTATTTTATTCGTTACTGCCTCTTACTTGTATCAACCTTTTGTTTCAATGCACCCTAGCCACTGGCTTTGGACATGACTCCCTCTATAATTTATTGTTTAGGGAATTGGTTATCTGTAGCCTCAAAATCTTAGACTATATGAAAATTATTCTAAGATCTAGATTTCAGATTCCATTCTGTCACCCTAAGTGAAATCTTTATCTCTATTTGGTTTCCTGTTGTCATCCTGTACTCTATTATTCCAAACCAAATTCATCATTTTCTTATACTTTCCCTTGCTTGTACCTGTCATCACATTTAACCCAGTCACCCAAACTTAATGTCTTCCCCTTATGGCTCCCACACATCTCTACAGTCTCTCAACGTGAAATTCTGTATCCTAACCAGGCTAGTTACTTGCCTTACTGTTAAGAGTGTTAGGATGGTAATTCTATCCAAGATTCCAGATAAAATCAGGGTTAAAACTAAGCAATAATTAATAATAAAGGACAAGTAAACAATCTACTTGATTAATTACTTTAAATTTGTTTTAACAGCACATTATTATTATTTTTTAGTAGTAATGCTCTGATGTCTATGCTCCACACCACAACACAGTTCTGTTCTGGTTGAAAAGAAAAGTTATCGTCAAGCGGAAAACACATTGTGCCCTGCCCCACGTCTGAGCCTTTCCCTCCTCAGCAGCCCACGGACTTCCCAGGCCTTACCAAAAATGCTTACTGCCTTCTTTACTATTCCCCACAATTTATCCTTCAGAAGCCGGCTCAGGTTCTACTTTCCATTTAGTCCCTTTGTAGAAGTATTTACCAAACAGGGTTCCAGATAACACAATGAAGGAGACATGGGCTCCTCCTTCAGGGGATTTAGAGTTTAGGTGAAACCAGTAGCAACTTTCCTGTATTCTTATAACACTTACCCTGTTTTAGTTTTTGTCTTCTTTGTGTGTTCTGTCATCTCCCCTTCGTGTAAGCTCCTTGGTGGTAGACAATGTCTTTTGCTGTTTTTCTCTCATTTGTTTTGCCCGATTAGCACCCACAGCAGAATTTTACTACTGTTACCAACTGAATTGAAGATTTCATTCCTATCTAATTTTAGGAAAACAATTGTTAGTAATGTTTAAGCTGGTTACCTTTTGTCTAAATTAGCCATTATTGGAAAAATGGTTTAAAACTCCTTTAAAGTTCATACAATAGGCAGGGATTGTTTTCAAGAATGTATATTGTGTTTTCTGGCCTTTCATTTCACAGTGAATAGGTGTGGCTTAGATAAGACTAAGGAAGCACAGAATAAGGGGAGAAATACTGGCTTTAGCCTTTACTTCAAAACAAAATGTTTTTCAATGGGTGGAACAGCATTCCATCATATTACTCTGCCATCAGCGGCAGTCAACATCTGTTAAATTTATAAAGCAGTGCTTTGAAGTAGGTGTGATATTGGTAGAATGGTTTTGAGTATTTTTATTTGCTATATGGAAATTTAGTTAAGAAAGAGCAGGCATTAGCACAGGATTCCTAGGACAGCTTTATTTTTTAAGACTGGCTTTTCTCCAAAACATTTTTTAAGACTGGCTTTTCTCCAAAACATTTTCAGAAAGTTTTAAATTACTCAAAATCTCAAGAAATAATATCACTGTAAATTAAAATTTTAATGTATGTTATAACATATTAGTTTTAGGTTAAATGATTTTCTGTAGTTGCAATTTTGTATGATTTGTACATTTTATAGTACATTGGGGCCCTATATAATAAAAATAGACTGCCTATATTGTTTATTTCAAATTAGAGAGGTTTATAATTCTTGTGATTTTGCCTTTATGACATGCAATTATGATATGTATAATTTATTGGATGTCAGATCAGTGGTTAAGAATGTAGCTGCTAGATTATAATGTGGTTTTTGTTTGAGTGCTGGCATCTTGGCTGACTATGCCTGTGACCATGGGCAAGTCATTTTACTGCCTTGGGCCTTGGATTCTGTTTCTCAGAAGTTAGGACCAAAATACTTAAGAAACTTGTGTCCTTATGAAGATTGAATGAAGTGATTTTGATGTATTTGAAAATGGTTTGTAAACTCTCAAGCATTTTGTAGATTTAAGGTATTTGTTATTCATAAAATATTAAGAAAATTAGATAGTCTCTGGGATCTTATATTTAGTAATGTTCTTTTTACTACTTTTGTATTCCTCTAATAGTTAAGTCAGTTAGCTTTGACACAAACCTTTGTTAAATGGGGAATTATAAGAAATCATCATGTATATTCTCTACATGTTCTTGGAAGCATGTATGTGATGTGGTGGGTACTGTACCGAACTGGTTCTCTGGGAGGGGGAGCCCCAGTTTGTAGCATTTGCTCTTTCCCGTGATGTAAATACTCTCACCACAGCCAGTTTCAGGCCCCCACTGAGATGCCCCTGAACTCAGAGTTGGGATGAGATGTGCACAGATACGCTCTCATGAGTCCATGGAACTGATTCTAGCGCACACTGAACTAAGATACAGTCTGTTTTTAGGTGTATAGTCATACAGAAGTTATAATTAGTCATGGAAACTGAAGGCTATCTTCAGTTTTTAAAAAAATCTAAGAATATTATTGTAGCAGTCTCTGAAAGACAGGAACCTGAAGTCAGACCCGGAGTCTCATTCTGATGCTGCACTTAGTAGAACGGTGGCCTTGGTTAAGTAAGAATATCTTTAAGTTTCTTCATCAGTAAAATAGGCACAATAGTAGTATCTACCTCAGAAGGAGAGGTTTGTGCCTGGTACAGACGACTGGTTGAAAAGAAGGAAAAGGATAACTTTATAAGGTTAGTAACTATTGTCGTCAAACTTGTATGGTTCTAATAGCGTGCTAAGCTGAGTTTTATTTTATTTTTTAGCTGACATGGGTTTTGCCAGATTGTTCAATTCTCCTCTAAAGCCTCTAGCAGATTTGGATCCAGTAGTTGTGACTTTTTGGTATCGGGCTCCTGAACTTCTGCTTGGTGCAAGACATTATACAAAAGCCATTGGTAAGTTAGTCTGACGTGATTTACTGTCTTGGCATTAGATTATGATAAATAGCAAATGGTATAATAATAGAGCTGCTTTGTAAAAACAACAACTTATATTTCTTTGTAAAAGTCCTGTTGTTTCTGTATTCCTAAATTTTATAGTCTAGCGGATTTGGATTTTTAACTATATAGGAAAAAATAGTTCTTTTAAAAGAAGAACTATTTTCTTTCAGAGAATAGAGAAGCATTTTCTTTCAGAGAATAGAGATACTGATCCTTTTGAGTTGCTATGGGAATGATCACAGGCAAATTTTATTTTGCACTTACCTACTGTCAATCAGAACTGGAGAGTTTAGAATTTTTTTCTTCACAAAAAGAAAAACAGGAGTAGTGTGGTGCTGGAAGAGTCCCATCTATCTGGGGAATAGTTAGTCAGCCTTTCCTAAATAAGAAACAATGTGACTAATCTTTCTTGCCATTACAGTTAACAGAATGGTAGTTTCTCCATTAAGGTAGAAAATAGACGGATATGGGTAGATTAGCTGTACTCAGCATCTTGCCAGCTCTCTGAGTAAAAGAAAAAAAAAAACTGAGTAAGAAAATCTGTTATAAACATATTCTCTGTAGGATTTAAAGTTTGCCTCAGAACAGAAGCATCAGAGATTTTGCTACCTGGTCACTATATTGTCCTCAGAGGATCCAGCTGTGAATTAAGGGAGTCAAGAAGAAGGCGTCACCCTGGCTGGGTGGCTCAGTTGGTTAGAACATCATCCTGTACACCAAAAAGGTTTTGGGTTCGATCCTTGGTCAGGGCGCATACCTAGGTTGTGGGTTCAATCCCTGGTAGGACATGTAGGGGAGGCAGTCGATTGATGTTTCTCTCTCACACTGATATTTCTGTCTTTCTCTGTCACTAAAATCAATAAACATATCCTTGGGTGAGGATTTTTTAAAAAGAAGAAGAAAAAGTCCTCCTCAAATCTAGAGGACAGGGAAGGAGTAAGTAGTATTGTTAATGTGAAGGGTTTAAGGTGCCTACATTTGCTAAGTCTACTTGTTCAGATTTTCCTTTTACAGACAAGCACAATCCTTTCCGTTAAGCTTGTGGACAACCTGGTGACACCCAAAGAACTATAGAAGTTCTTACATTTGGAAGATTAGACTGCTAATTAACCTATTTATTGGTAAGAAGGGAAACACATTTTAATTATAGTAACGTCCTCATTCATAGATGCCAACAACATATTTATACTTTGTCTAGGGATTGATACATTAGCATAGTGTTGGAATATTGTGATACCTCATAAATGTTTCTGAAGGATTTTATTAAATGAGTGAAATAAAAGCCCACGAG
The DNA here is from genome assembly GCA_004024845.1 of Tonatia bakeri. Lineage (NCBI taxonomy): Eukaryota > Metazoa > Chordata > Mammalia > Chiroptera > Phyllostomidae > Tonatia > Tonatia bakeri. Next base: position 45,136 of record PVIA01003958.1, read on the forward strand.
TAGCCTCAGCACTGAGATAAACCAGTGTGTGTTTGACAGTACAGGAATGTAGACCCCTTCCTCCCCCAGCAGTTGAGTCCATTGTAAAGCTCCATGTCAGGGGTGTGAAAGGCCACCCTGTTAGCCACGGGGCCGTGGCAGCTATCTCTGAAGGATGAAGAAAGGAAAACTGTAAAAACACAATTGGGAGGAATAGGTTCCTAAGAATGAGGAGTTAAATCAGAGCCTGACTCTACCTAAATTCCAGTGAGTGACTTTGACTGTAGGGGTATATTTTTGAGGCTTTTAGAATTATGTTGCTTTTTCTTTTATGGGGTCTCTGTTGAGAACAGTAAAATCTCTTAGGCAATCTCAGAAGGCACCAGAGGATGGGAAGAGACTGAAAGTGAACTGGAGGAGGGTGAGTGTTGGTTGGAAGCAACAGGTGGTGCTTTAGAACAGAATTGACAGTGAGGTAACCCAGATCACTGGGGCAGGCGTAAAGGATGTGGTAACGGCAGAAACTCAGATGTGGGGGACTCTTAGCAAGCACTGATACAGTCTATTTCCTGTAAGAAAAGGCAAATTCAACCAAAACGCTCTGTTAAACTAAATGACCCCCGTGCCCCGCCCACCAAAGCCTGTCCTACTCTGAGAGATTCTTTTTTTCTTTTGTCCTCATCTGAGGGCATGCTTATTGGTTTTAAAGAGGCGGGGTAGGGGAGAAACATCGATTGGTTGCCTCTCATACACGGACCAAGCCCTAGGCATGTGCTCTGACTAGGAATCAAACCCACAACCTTTTGGTGTACGGGGCGATGCTCCGACCAACTGAGCTACACCAGCAAGGGCTTTCAAGAGATTCTCATACAAAATTCATTGTAAGGCCCAGTTTTAACATGTACCATCAGGTGGTGTGGTCCACATACTTTGACAGCCCACACTTTGAGAAACACAGTTTTATGAATTTTTTATATGTAATTGCTCTGTTGTTGAAATAAAATAGATGGTTTTTTTTTGAGAAATAAAGATAATTTTCATATGAATTGGAAATGAACTATATTTCTTGTTTTCTTAGGGTAAGGAGAACTGAAATTGAATTTTAACTAGCTTGTTACTTACTTGCTTAGTAAATGAGATTTACCACTTATCCAAAGATAAAAACATAATCACTAATTTCTAATTTTAGTCAAGTTCCAATTATCCATTCTAGATAGAAGTTAGGAAAAAAGTTAAGACACAGAAAAAAAAATAGTCCCCAAATTAGTTCTCTTTAAGCTTGAAATATATTCATAGCAGACTTATATATGCACACATATTTACCTATTTTTACTCTTCTTCATACCTGGTTTCTGTCAGAAATGAGTATTGTTTCTACTCAGAGCATAGAAATAAGTTTGATGATTTTATATCACTGGAGGTTTATGGAATGACATTTAGTGGGGGTGGGAATAGCAGTGTGTGTGGGGGGGAGAGAGACAGAGTCAGACACACAGGAGAACAAAGGAGAGGAAAGAGACCTGAGAAACGGGTATAGGTGGCACAGGAACCAGATGATCATTTAAAATTAGAGATACGGGAGGCAGGAAACCTTAGAATTTAACACAACCTGCTGCACTGTGGTTCCTTGTCTCAGTAGTGAAATCCAGATCCTGGTTCCTGTCCTTTGAATTGAGGACAGACCGGGAATCGGCACGAAGCCACGTGCAGCAGTCAGTCATCGCAGTGGACTGCACAGTAGAGGCAGCCGGCAGCCAGAGAGACGGGCTCACCAGAGGCAGCCGTATCTGGCAGGGGTGACAACCAACGTGATACGGGTGGCAGAAAATAATTAAAAAGTAGACACTGAACAGCGTTACTGCTGTACTCTTTAGTGATGGAATGTTCATGATGATGACCTTCCTGTGTCATTAAGAAAGATGACATGACATTTTTTTTGTTTTATAGCCTCTTAAGTTGATGGGTAGTGGAATAAAAATGGTTATCGAAGGGGTATGTTCCCAGAGTCCAAAAGGCTTAACTTATGCGGAAAGAAACCATTTCTGAATGGAGTCAGATATGTGAGATATTACTAGATGCTTTTTTTTTCATTTGACAATTTATTTTACCAAGTAGCACACACACTAATTCCAGCTGACGGATATAATTAGACTTTTTTCTTACTTAGCTTGTCTACAGAATGTGATTTCCGCATTTAGTAAACTACTAAACAGTGTACTTTTCTATACTCTACCACAGTCTGTGCCATTATTTCGAAAAATACATGTTAAATTGCATTTATTTAAGTGTATAAGTGTGAATATACATCTCACAAAAATTAGTTCATTTCTATATTTGGCAAAGCATTGTGAATATAATATAGTCTCAGAATCTAAATTACAGTTTTTCACTGTGTAAAAATTCTAATGTATAACTGGTGGTTTGAAATAGTTAATAAAACTCTGAAAGGCGCCTAACTGCACCCTGAGTGTTGGGCGGGTTGGGGAAGCATCTGCGTGAACGTGCTCGGTATGTTTTTCGGTGTGTTCATCAGCTCTGGGCTGCACAGTTTACTGAAAAGCCTGAAGTTGGTAGTCTTGCAGACAGAAGTCGAGTTTTCCCGAACAACTTAGTGTGGTCTTACTGTTGGTCTAGACTCACAGCTCAAACTTCTGCTCTGTCATTATGCAATTTGATTGATGTGTTGCTACACCTGACAGTGATACTGTTTTAGCCTATCAGATCTTGAGTACTGTGTCCTGTGTTAGTTATCAGTTGAATGCCTTAGAAATTGCATTAAGAGTGATTAGAAAGGCACTTGCCTAAATATAAATTTATTGCTTGCTAAATTGAGTTTTCTAAGCTTATTTTCATCAGGAAAAACACAAGAAATGTTTTTTATTTGTCTTTCAATGTGTTGTGATGATCAGCTATTCATGTCTCATATATATGTTTTCCTAATATATTAATTGTATTTTGTATATTGCTCACTGAAAAGTATTTCTGTATGTAGGTTGTGGTGATGCCCAGGAATTATAACCAAAGAAATATAATAAATTGTGTACAAAAATACTTGTTTTCCCTTCCTCATAGACATATGGGCAATAGGTTGCATATTTGCTGAACTGCTGACTTCAGAACCCATTTTTCACTGTCGTCAGGAAGATATAAAAACAAGCAATCCCTTTCATCATGATCAGCTGGATCGGATATTCAGTGTCATGGGCTTTCCTGCAGGTAATTTATTTTCCTTTTCAGAGTATTGGACTCATATTTCAAAATTACTCATTTTCAAAAGCATTTTTTAAGTATGTTATATATTTTTAAGCTAAAATTACTAGGAGATTTTTGATAAAAGTAACACATTATTTCCTGTAACAATATTCAATATTTTTTGTAAGATAAAGACTGGGAAGATATTAGAAAGATGCCAGAATACCCAACACTTCAAAAAGACTTTAGAAGAACAACGTAAGTAATTCCATATTAAATATAAGTAATAACTTGAGTGGGAATACTTAAATTAATCCTTTATAAAAACTGATATAATTATTTAAATCAGAAACTTAGACCTTTTTTAATGTTAATTATGCCTATGATTTAAAGAACATATTCCAGATGTTGTTCACCTATATACCAGGCTTAGGGTGTAGTATTTAAAAACTTCGAAGAATTTAAGGGGCATTAGGTAGTTTAAATGTCTCTTCTGTTTTAGCATGGTAAAGGGCTCAGTTCAAGGCCACAGCTGTGATTTTCATCTTTATCCAAGTAATGACTGGGGGCCGCAGTGCTGGGCTAGCAACCAAGAAGGGTGGCAGGAGGAAGAGCACATGGCCTGAAACCTGAGTAACTGTGGGGATGTGCCTGTTGAGTAGAGAGGAGAGGGAAGGTGATGGCATGAGAGGAGTCCGTCGTAAATGTGTATGCTCAGAGGAAAAGGTGAAAGAGGTTCCCTTTTGGGTAACTCAGAGAGATTTCGGGACAGGACGGCTTGTAGGAACAAAGCAGACATCATAAAAAGTAGAGAATGGCACTCATCATTTTTGGCCCCTCTGTTACACAGTCCTTGGTAGGATCCTTTGCCTCTACCCATCTCTTTTAAAAAAACAAACACAAACACTATTGTTAGATTCCCATCCTCAGACTCAAGGCCTCTTCCATCCTTGTCAGGGGGAGTGTTAACCTCTTCTCCTTCCATACAATACCTCTCCATCTCTCTCTCTCTTTTTAAAAAAGATTCTAGTTATTTTTAGAGAGAGGGGAAGGGAGGGAGAGAGGGAGAGAAACATGGACATGTGAGAGAAACACCAGTCGGTTGCCTCTTGCACACCCCAACCAGGGATCTGGCCCACAGCCCAGGCATGCTCGCTGACCGGGAATAGAACCAGCAGCCTTTCTCAGGACAGTGCCCAGCCCCCTAAGCCACACCAGTCAGGGCCTCTTCAAGATGGCATTGACGTTGTTCCAGGTTTTCTCTTCTCACTGCACACATTTTCCCAGGAAGTCTCCATGACTCTGATGGTGACAGGTTACTGTCAGTTATGCTGGTAACTCACAGTATATATATATATCCTCCTCAGATCTCTTTTCCAAGTTTCAGACCCACTTATCTATTTGCCTTACGGAAGGTCAATTTCAGTGTCCACAAGTACTTCAAATTAAATGTTCCAAACTGAACTCATTATCTATCCTCCTAAACCTCTCCTCCACTGTATTTCCTCTTATCATATCTGATGACACCACTCAATGTACATGATTCACATAGTTATTGAAGCCAAAAATATGAGAGATATCTATTATCTCAGTCTCTTCCATTTTGCTCCCCAGTGTCCAAACAGCTAGTAGATCTAGACAGTTCTTTGTTCTAAATATCCTTGTATCTTTATATTTCTCTCTGATCACCCCGACACTATTAAAACACAGACTGCCATTCTCTCACCTGGAATCTTAAGTGGCCTCCTGAGTGATATTTCCAGTCTTCATTCCAACTCACTGTCTGTACTGCACTCATTGACAAAAGCAGATCTGATCATGTCGGTCTTCTGGTTGCTCTTAAGTCACCATGGCTCTCCGCTCCTTACCAGAGCTAACAAAGCCTTGGCTCTACATCAACGAATTCATCTCATAAATCACTCTTCACCTTGTATTCTATAGTCTAGACATCCTCAGTGTCTTTAAGAACCTCAGACACCCTGAGCTCTCCTAGTCTGGATTTTTACACATCTTGTTCCCTCAATCTAGGATATACCTTCCTCCCACCCACTTCATCAGACTAACTCCCTTACCCCTTCTACTTGTCTTTAGGTTTTGGCATCATTTGCCTAATGAGTCCTCCTCTGACCTTCCTTCCAGGTCTGAGTCAGATGCTCCCCCTGGACTCATTATAGTCTCTATAGCGTGCCGTGCTGCTTCTCTTGGCACTAACCACTGAGCACCACAGTTAGCTTGTGAGCACGTACTTGCCTTTCCATCTAAACTGTATGGGCCATGTCTGTTCTACACACCATTATACGTGTATCCCCAGCGCCTGATACATAATACATGCTCATTAGTCACTTCTCAAATGGATATCAGTGAAAGTGATTCAAGTAATTAAAGGTACTCTAATAATAGGAAAGATACAGAAAATTAATGAAGATGCATAACGTTTAACTCAGTAGTTAAAGATTAAAGGAAATTTTTTTTTTACAAATAAGATAGTGTTTACAATAACCAGAAATAAAAGAAATTTTAAAAAATAAGTGAAATTCAGTTAGAAAAGGAACAGGAAAGGTTTAGAGATAAGAGTCTGTACTTCCTAAGCAACAGTTCTACTCACACAAAAACAGACCACTGATACAGAAAACAAAACAGGATTTATTGACAATTAACTAAATCTCATATAATACATACAACTCATTATTAAGTAAACACATTATTATATTAAATAAAATATAATAAAGAAAAAATCCACAAAATACTACTTCAAATAGCATAGAAAGTAAAAGAATAATTTGTTTTCGTTATCTCAGATGAAAAGAAAACAACCACAAAACTGATTCTCAAAGTGAATTGGGAAGGATAACAATAGAAGTTTCTGTAATCTTTCCAAAAGGGTCAGTGCTTACTAGCTCATTAGAAGGCAAGGGCAAAATAAAATTGAATGGAGATCATTAAGTTGACTTTAAAGACTGAATGTTCAAATAAGCATAGTCTCATAAATGCTTCATAATATATATAGTCTGAATTACTCTGAAACCATTCAGCCTCTAAATTGTAGCAAAACTGGAAGAGGATAATTCTGAAAGTGACAATTAACCTTAACTTTAATACTAGGAAAGAAAAGAAACCACAATGGGAATTGAACAATAGGATTTCTCAAGCTCAAGGCATTTTATATTATAATAGAAACAAATAACCTGGAGTTAGCCCAAGAAATCAGCTGATTCCACATAAAAACCAGAAACACGTAGACAAGCTCCACTTCTACAAACACATGAGAGTTTCTTCCCATTACCAAACACAGTAGCTACTTTGGCAAGAAAATGTGCCTGGTATTGGAGGGAAAAATTCTTAATATATACGGCAAAGATTTTTTAAGTGAAAATACCTCATGTTGGCAAGGGTATAAATAAAATGGGCACTCTTACTTTTATGTGCTACTGATGAGAATGATGGCTTCTCAAACTTTAATGTACCTGTAAATCACCTGGAGACCTTGTTAAAATGCAGATTCTGATTCAGAATCCAAGACAGGGCCTGAGAATCTGCATTTCTGGTGCAGGCTCTCAGGTGCCCATGCTGCAGATCTGTAGGCTAGGTTTGTGTAGCAGGGCTCTGGAGCACAAAGAAAAGGTTTTGAAATGTATATATCCTTTGACCTAATAATTCCAAGAATTTGTTCTGTGGAAGCAATCAGAGCAGCCACACGCAGCTAACTCAGTACTTACTATGTGCCAGACATGGTCCTATGTCCTTTACCTATGTTTTCTCATATGATCCTCATAGAACTCTGTAAGGTAGGTATAATTACAGTCCTCATTTCTCAGAGGAGGGATCTAAGCCTTTATAGTGGTTAACTAACTGCCAAAGATCACGCAACTGGTAAATGACTGAGTCTGCTGGCATCTCTGAATCTCACCTACTCTGCAGTATTGTCTCCCTACAATGTGTACCTACAAGGACTTGCATTTCATGGCTACTGTGAAACGAACATTAGTAACAGTAGGAAATATGCAACCACTACAAATAGTAAGTTTAAAGAACATTTTGACAAGGGAAAATGTTTATGAAACAATATTAAGTGAGAAAAATTAGGACAGCCCTGGCCAGGTGGGTCAGTTGGTTGGAACGCTATCCCAATACACCAAAAGGTTGCAGGTCCAATTCCCGGTCAGGGCACATACCTAGGTTGCAGGTTCAATCCCTGGTCAGGACATGTACAGAAGACAACTGATCCATGTTTCTCTCATATCGATGTTCCTTTCTCTCTCTCTCACTCTGGCTCTCCCTTTCTTGCTCTCTTGTGCTCTCCCCCCCCCACCCTATCTCCCCCTCCCACCCTCCCTTCCCTTCCTCCCTTCCTCTCTCCCTAAAATCAATAAACATATCCTCAGATGAGGATTTAAAAAAAATTAGGATAGTTGCCCTGGCTGGTGTGGCTCAGTGGATTGAGTGCTGGCCTGTTAACCAAAGGGTCACTGGTTTGATTCCCAGTCAGGGCACATGCCTGGGTTGTGGGCCAGGTCTCCAGTTGGAGCACATGAGAGGCCACCATACATTGGTGTTTCTCTCTCTCTCTTTCTCCCTCTCCTCCCCTCTCTCTAGAAATAAACAAAATATTTTTAAAAATTAGGACAATTTATACAATATGATCCTAATTTTATAAAAACAAAACAAAAACCCTTCAGTGCTTGTCTTGTGTGTGTGTGTGTGTGTGTGTGTGTGTGTATATATATCAGTTTAATATATCTTTCAACTGTGTGTGTGTGTGTGTGGGAAATTATCAAAATCTTGACAGTGGTTCTTTATCACTAAATGGTTTGATTACAAGTGATTTCAATATTCTTTATACTTTTCTTATTCTCTAAATTTTCTACCATGAATATGTCTTAACCATTTTAATTTGCAATATTTCATATATAGGGAAGAATATATGTGATGAAAATATGATAGGTAGTCTATTTATAATAATAAAATGACTCTCCCTCTATTCAGCCAAAGAAATAGAACATTACTAAGGTTACAGAAGTGTACTATATGTTCCATTCCTTCCTGTCCACATCTCTCCCAAAGGGTAGCCACTGTTCTGAATTTGTATTTACCATTCCTGATTTTTCATTGTAGTTTTAATACAAATAAATTATTGTTCAGTTTAATATATCTTTCAACTTTTTATGTAAATACTATCATACTTTCTGCAATTTGTTTTTCCCCATTCATTTTTACTATTGTTAACATTATATTACATGAATACATGACAATCTCATTACTCATTCTTTAGTAGACATTTGGGTTGTTTACATTTTTTTTCTATTACCAAAATGCTGCCAAGAACATTTCTTGTCCATGTATCTTGTTATGCATGTGCAAAAATCTCTCTCAGACTAGAGTATGTACCAAGGAAAGCAGTTGCTGGGTCATAAGATACTCACATTTTCAACTCTAATGGTTAATGCATAATTATTTTCCAAAGTGGTTGTAACAATGTAAACGCTTCATGCAGTGTGTAACAACTCGTGTTTCTTCATGCAATTACCAGTACTTGGTTATGCATTCCTTTTTAATCAGAAAAAAAAAAAAACAGTGGTGTAAACACATACCTATGGTAAATCAGTCTTGGAGCTTTCTGTTGAATAAATGGTGTGAGTGTCCCTGATGACGTATGATTGCTATGCCCTTGCAGGTACGCCAACAGTAGCCTCATAAAGTACATGGAAAAACACAAGGTCAAGCCTGACAGCAAAGTGTTCCTCCTGGTAGGTACATCCCTCCCGGCCGGGGAGTCAGAGCGTTAGCACAGCTCTCCCCTCCTTCCCTTTCCCTGCAATTGTCCTGGCTACTCCTTCCCTTTAGAAAGGAAAGCAATCAGTGGGTACTGGGGCAAACTAAATATTTTCTTTTGAGATGTTACTCTTGACTTCTTGCCTTATTTTTTCCCAGTGATTTATCAGCAGAAAAAAGAAGTTAAATTCTACAGTAAAAGGGCTTTAATGCTAATGAGTTTTACCAATTTCACATAAATGTGTGTAGTGTATTAATCATGAAGGGAGCTGTACAAAATGGCATTTGATATTAATCCTGTTGGACATTAATGCAGAAGTCAAAATATTGACTTCTAAACAACCTTTTCACGTGCTGTCACTTTCTTATGTGTTAACTGTAGCTTCAGAAACTCCTTACCATGGATCCGACTAAGAGAATTACCTCTGAGCAGGCTCTACAGGATCCCTATTTTCAGGAGGACCCCCTGCCAACATTAGAGTATGTATCCTACCTTTTCTGCATTCTTTGCTCTAGGTCAAGGATGTCAGGTAGTGGCTAAAAGCAAGAGCACACTTGTTACTGCAGTATTTTGTCTTCACTAGTTAATACTATCTTGGAGAAAAAGTACTCATGAGAAAGGTCCTGTATTTTGAAAGAGGCAAAGCTATAGAGAGGTGTGAATGAAAACAAGAATTGTAAGAATGACCGTTAATCAGTCCTACAGATGAAAATAAAGCTGAGGACAGATGGCACTTGGATAGATGGTCCGTCAGAACAGTTGAAGCCAAACCAGTAGGGGACTGAGAATTTGAAATTCAGCATATCCACTGCACAGAATAACCGTCTATTTCCCCACCTTGTTTGTACCCACGTATATAATTGTGCTTACATTTATTAGAAGTGCAGCTTTTCTTGAGAAAAAAAGTTTTCTTTATTGAAGCAAATAAAATTCGTTTATTTTTAGTGCTAATGAAGTTTGTGTGGAGAAATTGTATGTCGTGTGTGTTAACTCTCTTAGCAGCTAAGATTTGTTATGGAACGTGGCAACTAGTGCAAAACTTCAGACAACGAATTGTTCTTTGATGCCTAAATTAAGTTGTTTTCTGGAGACATCCAGCAAACACCAATCACAGATGAAGAGTAGGAAATACGTTAAGAAAAAAAAGTAGAATTTTAAATTAACAAACAAGGTCAGTGATATTGTAGATTTTAGGTCATGACATGTATTCTTTCTTTTTAATGATCTGCAGTGTGTTTGCTGGCTGCCAGATTCCGTACCCCAAGCGAGAATTCCTGAACGAAGATGAACCGGAAGAGAAGGGTGACAAGGTATGAAGCACACGGCAAAGGCTCACTTCCGGGGGGCAAGGGAGGCAGAGAGAGAACATAGGAAGCGTAATGTAATGGCCCACCTTTTATTCATTAAGTATGTATTCACTTAGGTGTACTTTGAAATTTGAAATGTGATCAGCTTACAGATAGATGAACTTCCTGGTTGGTTTTATAGCCTATTTTATTCCCTGATTTTTCCCTCTTGCGCTCCTCGTTTGTTCAGCATTATTACCATCACTTTACGCAGGCTGCTTTTCAAAGCATCGTTCAGTTCTTGATTGTACTTAGAGATGCGAGGCCCTCCCCACACTCCTCTACCCCAAAATCACTATCAAAAGACTAACAGAGCGGTTTCAATGAGTGCAGAACTTTCCTGTGTGCCTTCTGGTCTCCCGTGGAAGGTCTGTGTCTGATTTGGAAGATGACTGTGCAATGGAAATGAACTTGAGTGGATGAGTCCCACTCAGGGCTCAGTCCTTTGACCTTTGAGGGTGCTGTATTCCTGGCTGCTCATTCTTCAGTCACTCCAGTCACTTTGGTGTCCCACATAGGTTGCCCTGCAGGCTGGGTCAGCAGTCACATGTGCCTATCATATGAAAGAAATTTCCTGTTAATTTTCCTGTTCTTTTCCAAGAATCAGCAACAGCAACAGAACCAGCATCAGCAGCCCACAGCCCCCCCACAGCAGGCAGCAGCCCCTGCACAAGCACCCCCGCAGCAGCAGAACAGCACCCAGACCAACGGGACTGCGGGGGGCACCGGGGCCGCTGCAGGGGGAGCCGGGGCAGGGCTGCAGCATAGCCAGGACTCCGGCCTCAACCAGGTGCCTCCAAACAAGAAACCGCGGCTCGGCCCTTCAGGCGCAAACTCGGGCGGGCCTGTCATGCCGTCAGACTATCAGGTACTCGTTCCCCTGAGCTTCGCACCTTTGTACTTTCACGTTTGCACATTTTGCAACGTTGATCCTTTCAGAATTGAGGAGTACTTACCTCTGACGTTTGACTGTACAAACTGTACAATCCTGTTTCTAGGGCATTACATGAAAATGAAGATTTTTGTCATATTTCACGTAATTGTGCAGGATGTTTCTCTGTTGATTTGTTTATCCTGACACCCTGAGGAAGGCACCTCCCTCCTCAAAGAAAATTTCTCATTTTGCACTAACAGCTGCCTATCAGCTTCGGGTCAGAAAAAGATACCTCGATAAGCAGTTGAAAAGGGAGAGGAGCCTGGCTGGGTGGCTCAGTTGGTTGGAGTGTCGTCCTATGCACGAGAAGGTTGCTGGCTCCATCCCTGGTCAGGGCACACGCCTGGGTTGGCGGTTCGATCCCCAGTCGAGGTGCATATGGAAGGCAATAGATCGATGTTTCTCTCTCACATCACCGTTTCTCTCCCCCCACCCTTCCTCTCTCTAAAATCAATAAACATGTCCTCGAGTAAGGATTAAAAAAATAAAAGAAAAGGGGGAGGAGTAGCAGCTTATTTAGGACAAAAAAGCTGTACCCCAGAAAGATTTGCTGTCACTGGGAGGAAATAGTAAATAGCCACATAAACAGAGAAGGGGAGGGCTGAGACATCTCAGAAATAACCTTAAATCTCACTGCAAATAATTCTGAGACTAGAAATACTAGTTGAAAGTATTTTTGGTTGAAGGTGTTTTGATGAAAAGAAAACTACAATTGTAATACAAATTCAGGAAATTAAAGAAAAAAGTCTAAGGGTTGGTATTTGGGGAGAGAGGTAAAAATACTTGCGAACCGTGCAGAAACAACAACAAAAGACATTTTCAAAGGTAGCAACAAGCTAAGAAAAGGTCTAAGAAAATGAGAAGAAAAACTTAAATGGAAGGTTAAAAGAAAAAAGGTTTAGAACCATTGTGGTCCCTCAAGGAACTGGTGGGGGAGGAGTAGTTAAGGTAAGAGAGAGGAGAAAACCCAGCCACAGGCAAGGGAGCCCTCAGCTCACTGACAGCGAACTGGAGGCAAGAAAGACATGAGCAAGAAAGGCATAATAAATAGCAGCCTAAACAGGCTTTACATTTTGAACATCTCGACAGACTAATGTGCTTTCACATGACTGCTTCTCTGGAAACTTCTCTTGGAAGATTCCCTGCAAGCAGACGGGTCCATAATAGCACTGCCATTTGGTTACCATTAAACTAATCAGGGTTTCAGTTTGATCTACTGAAAGCAGTAGAAGTCACGAACCTATTTGACTTTTAATATAAATTCAGGTTTTTCCCGAACAGTGATGCATTCCTATTACATGAGCAATAAAGCTTTACTATATACTGGCTTATCTTTGTATCTCTGATTGTATTGTATTAACCTGATTATGGTCAGTATGGACAGATGACTTAACTACTGTTTTTATCCCTTTCAAATCTGAGAGCTCTTCAGAATGCTTTTCTTTGTCCATCCTATGCTATTTACCTAAAAGTGAAACAGCACAGGTGTGAGTAGGGAGACATCTCAGCTGTCTCATCAGGAAGACTAGCATGAGGTGGGGGAGCCCTCTTACGCCGTGCTGCTCTTTGTCTAGTTCGGGAAATCCAGAGTGCTGTGTCTCGTCTGCTGAAGTCAAAGTCTCATCGCCAGCCCAACAGTTACAGAGCTTTGCAGTGGGAAGAACATTTTTTTTCATGATAAACTTCAAAATAAAACGTAGTTGGAGTGAGGGAGTTTGAAAGGCCTCTTACACCAACACGACGAATCAGAATTACACAACTCAGGAAGGAGCGGAGCCAGTCATTTTGAGCCCCGCCCCTCCTGCTGCCCGGCTGTCCCGGACCTGCTGTGGTGAGGCCGTTGGGCAGCCTTTGCACAGGAGACGGGGACCTTGTTTGTCCTTTCTTAAAACCAAGGGCCACCAGAAAGTCATTTACGTTGTAACTACAAGTGACAGCTTTATTGCACATATTCTTTTCCACTCTTCACGGGAAGAGCCAGCCTTCTTTCTGAGCGCAGCCAGAGACACTGGTGCCCGCTGTGCTTGTGTCCAACCGGGCGCCGTGTTTTTATTCTACAGATGGATTTTCCTTTCACATGTTTTCTCATATTTGCCCTGGGTGCTGTGAAGATGAATGTTTCGTTTAAAGTAATCAACCACATTGACCTGAAGTACATTTGTGCCTGCCGCCTCTTGAAAATGCTCTTGAGGACATTTTCATGTATGAACATTGTTTTATTCTAAGTTAAGACTGGCAGTTGGTAACGCCCCCTCGCCGCCACCGCACCCTGCCCATCCTCGCCTGGCCTTGTTGTGGCGCTGCTTGCCACCGCCTCCACGCTGGCCTCTACCTCTGGAAACTCTTTTTTTTTCTAAAACTGATTTCTTAATCACAGCCTTGTTATTTGTAATGAGAAAATTGGCAGACGTCTGTATGCGTTATGGATACCAGTGACTAAAGAGTGCCAAACTGATTATTCTGGTTTGTAAATCTCTCTTACACAAACAGTGACTAACCAGAATTAGTACAGAGAGCGGTGGACAGCCTACGTTTCCCCACTGCCTCGGGTGCACGCGCCAGTGCAGCTTATTTCCCAAGGAATTCCAGCCAGACATGTGGTAGCAGTGGAGGCAGGCCATGATTTTCAAATGAGCAAAATGTATTAACAGACGAAGTTAGCTGGGTCCGAACCAGGAGCCTGTGATGAGAATGGCTCACTTCTCCATCCCGTTGTTACGAGCTTCTCTTCTCTCCTTAGTAACTTCTTTTCCTGTTTCCTTCCCCTAGCACTCCAGTTCTCGCCTGAATTACCAAAGCAGTGTTCAGGGATCCTCGCAGTCCCAGAGCACACTAGGCTACTCCTCCTCATCTCAGCAGAGCGCCCAGTACCACCCATCCCACCAGGCCCATCGGTACTGACGCGGCCGCCCAGAGCACAGACGCCAGCAATATGATGTCTGCATTGAAAAGAACCAAAAATGCAACAGCTGTGATGCCGTGTAGAACTCATCCACTTGGGAGGAGGACTCCGTACTGAGCATCTTGCAGGACTGACAGATGTCTCTTCTTTATTGACTTAAGGAAGATTTTTGTGAAGTTCCCCCAACACCTTTTCCCTGCATGTGGTCCATTGTGACTTCTCTGATAAAGCATCTGATCTAATCCCAGCACTTAACTTCTGTAACCTTCAGCATTTTTTTGAAGGATTTCCTGGTGCACCTTTCTCATGCTGTAGCAATCACTATGATTTATCTTTTCAAAGCTCTTTTAATAGGATTTTAATGTTTTAGAATCAGGACTCCAATTGTGTATAGTTTTATACTTCATAAACTAACCTAGCAACACAGGTAAAAATGCACCTTTTAAAGCACTACGTTGTTTTCACAGAATATTACTGTTTTGCTCATGGAAGTCTTAAACAGAAATTGTTGCCGTCCCAAAGTACTTCACAATCACGTTTTTACTTACCTAGTTTCAGGGATGGTTTCATGGAAGACAAGTAGTGGGACAGAGGGAACCTACAACCAAAACAGCCTGGGTCTTCGCAGTCACTGTGCTGTGTGCTGTGAAGAACGGAAGTTGTGGTAATTTTTGTATGATCATTTACACGGAACTCAGTTCCCAGAATTCTCTTATTCTGAATAGTAGTCAGTAATTAAGAATTATAAATTTAACCTTCATGTAGCTAAGTCTACATTAAAAAGGGTTTCAAGAGCTTTGATGAAATACAGTCCTCTGGTGACCCACACCAGAAAGCTGAAGAGAATATTAACTGCACTAGGATTTCTTTAAGGAGTAATGTTGATCAAAGGACATATTACTTCCCTTTGAAGGAAAAGCTTTTAGTGTGTATTGTACATAAAGTTGGCTTCTCTAAAGAACTGTTGGTTTCTTCACATGTGGGCCATCTTGAGTAACTTTCTTACATAATCAAGGATACTCAATAGAAGCCTGCAAATTAATCTGCTTTTAAAACAAAGAGCAGTGTTCTCCATTAACATCTGCATTAGCTACAGAGTGACTATTTTTAAAGCATGTTAAAAAGTTTAGGTTTTATTCATGTTTAAAGTATGTATTATGTATGCATAATTTGCTGTTGTTATTGAAACTTAATTCTATCAAGACTTTTCATTGCACTGAAATGCTTTCTTTTGCCCCTAGGGGAAAACTAATAATTGTGCCTAAAAAACTACGGGCAGATAGTATACAGCTGTACTAGAGAAAGTGCGTACTTGCATTTCCCTGATCTATGAATTGGAGGCCGAGTGCTTTCTCAGCCAGTGTGAAGAACCCCTCACTCCCCGGAGTCACAAAGAAATGCAGACTTAGAGCTCCCGCTGTAATGTAAGGGAGAGACATTTGTGTTCTTCTGAATGCTACTAGCAGCACCAGCCTTGTTTTAAACGTTTTCTTAGCTAGAAGAAATAGCTGATGTTGTATATGCAAGTTATGAGCATTGTTTTTTACTCTTCTTTATGAACTTATCTACCTGGTTATGATACTCTGGGTCCATACACAAGTTAAGTAAGATTTTAGACAGAAGCCAGTATACATTTTGCACTATTGATGTGATACTGTAGCCAGCAAGGACCTTACAGATTTCAGCATAATGATGCTTATTAATAATAAAGACTATCTAGTGACACTCACCAACATTGAAGCAGTCGTCGACATGCTTCACTGGGAGGAATTGCCACGCTCCATGGTAACTTATCCCTTCCATTTTTTTAAAATGAAAAATTAACAGCCCTCTGCATCATGTAGCTATATGTACAAAGTTCTGCCCTGCACCCTGAACCCTCACTGTCCAGAGCTATTGGCTGTCAGATGCTTGCTGCACCCTCACCATGCACCCAGTGCTGTGCTGGGTGGAAGTTACAAGGGCGAGGCATGCTTCCTGGCGCTTAAGGAGCGTATGATCAATTCCGTGAAAGGAAGCTCTCCTGGGATAATTGGCTTATAAGGGAAACCATTTTTTAATATGAAGGCCCCACTTGGATAGAGTTACTATTCCAAATTCTGCTCTACAATAAACAGTGCTATGGAGGTTTCTGTGCCTAGCTATACCTTCGAGAGAGCCAGCAATTCAGTATCACAACAGGCATTAATGTACATGTGAAATATCCACAGCAGCCTTTCAACAATCGGGTGGCCCTTGGTAGGCAGAACACACTCTGGTAAGTGGTTGCAGGAAATTAAAATGAACAGAAGCTCTGTCCTGTCCTTAAGGGGAGATTACATTGAATAAAAGACATACCCAACTATGTGCATGAGCCAAAATGCCATGCCCCTTAATGCTTTATAAGCAACTTTGATAGACTCTTGTGGTATGCGCTTCCACAATCACAGGACTGCCCTGCGTTCCTGGTGAATAGTGAATCTCACTGGCAGAACTGATGGGGACACTGTAAGGGAAGTTCACCAGTCATTCCCAGTAAGGTGTTCTCCAGAATATAGCCAGATATCCCCATTACACACAGTCGGGGTTTCTGGTCACTGCACTGGCCCTGTCCTCCTACGTTCCTGCCTCCAAGTGGTGCACGCCCATGGGTGCCCATTACCCTTTGAAATAATTGTGGTTTTTAATTTCCTTTTCCCTGTGAAGGGAAACAGAGCCTTTAAGACATTTATGGGCCCTAAATCTGTGGGACCTCAAAGGAGAACTGGGAAGCATTTTGAGATTCAAATTTACTTTTGTAGCCCCCAAATGACCACATTCCTCTTTGAAAATGTGTGACTGTCGTGTTCCCTGAGAACGCAGTGGGTGGCAGCCCTCAGCATGTGGCAGCACCCAAACCAGGGGAGGTTCCCTCAGGAAGAAGTCGGAATGAAGGTTTTCTCCTCTCCACATTACCAGTCTGTTTTGAGGTAGCTTTCTGGTGAGGTGTGTGTTTGGGAAAAGAGGTTTGGGAGTTTCAGGACAGCTGAGCCTCAAGGGTAAGGTAGCCTTGGGCTGATACTATGAGGCAGAAACAACCCTTGTGGTGAAGCAGATCATGCAGCAACATACAGAAATCAAGGACACGTATATTTTTATATCTCTGTGGTTTTAAAACTGTAGTACTTAGATTTTTGGCCTTCTGCACTACTCTATTGCTCTTATAAACATAATGTACATTTACGAATGGGAAGGGACGACATTTACATATGTGTTCACTGCCTCATGCCTGGTGAAGCAACTGTTAGTTGTATGCCTCTTAAAATCATGCTGTTTTCCTGCTCAAGAAAGAAAAACTGGTTGGACAATAAGACTTGCAATGAAATCTGCTTTGAGTACATGTATGTAGCAGAAACTGTACCGTGAAGGAAGAAATCTATGAAAACTGCAAACCAAACTCTTGTCTGTGGTGATACCTTTGTAGGGAGTGGAGGAAGGCAGTGAAATGGAGGCTCGAAGGATTTAAGTATAAGTACCATTTTATATAAAACATAGTAATTTAGGTCCCCATAATCTTAAAGAATAGTCACAAATATCATAAAGCAAAGTTCATTGTTTTAGGATTTTTAAAAAAATGTGTTGTACCTAAGGCCATACTTACTCTTCTATGCTATCACTGCAAAGGAGTGATATGTATGTATTATATGAAAAAATCCTAATGCACTGTTATCTCCTAAATATTTAGTAAATTAATGCTATTTAATTTTTTTAAAGATTTGTCTGTGTAGACACTAAAAGTATTACACAAAATCTGGACTGAGGATGTCCTTTTTTTAACAGCAATTGAAAGTACTTTTTATATATGTTATGTAGTACATCCTTTCTTAAACTGCCTAGTTTGTATTCCCCACAATCCCTATTTGTGCAGTGTGCCCGTCCTCGTCTCTTTTTTCAGTCATTTCCTGCACGCTTCCCTCTTTCTATGATTATAGAGACGACTGTATGCTACCCACGCTCCGCTGCGAGGTGTGCGCGCAGCGCCGGCAGCCCCAGCGAGGCCGGCTCTGCGGGGTGCGGAACGAGCTGCCGCTTTGGAGCTGAGTGTTTCCCGCTTTTGAGTTGCCCTGGCATCCTTCTTGAAATGACTGTTAAAACTAAAATAAATTACATTGCATTTATTTTATATTCTTGGTTGTAATAAAATTTAATTGACTTTGTTTCTGTGTGGATTTTTTGAGTACGAAAGACTCTTGTCACAAGCTTTAGTATTGAATTTGATCTGTGCGCCTAGAAGCTTTTCAGTGTGCACTGGTCCTGTAGAGATGCGAAGTCTCCCTGTGAGCTGCCATATGTTATTTTATTCGGGACACTCATGATGTCACAAAACCACAGAGGCAAGGCTCACAAATACCTCAAGCAAAATTACAGTTTTTAAAACATCTCTAGGGGAAACATCCTATTTCTGAAGATGAAAATTAGAATGGTGGTGTAGAAAAAACAAATAGGCAGCATTTTGTGGGTAGAGTGGCGCTGGGAGTCTCTTCTCTTGTAAGAATGTTCTGCTGTACCTGGCTCCCCCTTAGCATTCATTTGATGAATCTCCCAAGGTTATTCCAAGGGTCAAAGGCATCATGGAATGAGCTGAAGGAGGTTTAAGTGACACACACAAGATTTCCATTTCTATTTAAAAGAGATACTGCACATACCCAGCTGCCTCACTGCCTGGCAGATTGCGTTTTCAGTACCGTGCTGTCTGTAAGACACAGCTTCTCTGGGAGAACTGTTTTTTCCCACAGCTGCCTTTGTAACCAGCCACCTGGGTAAAAGAAAGTGGAGGACTGGACAAACCCCTTACCTCTCCCTCCAGGGAGAAGAACCTGGAAGGCAGTACAAGTCTGCTCCCTAGCTGAGTGTAAGTTCTTTGTGGACAGCGCCTGGGATTTATTCCTCCTGCACTGCCAGCAGCTGGCATGATACCCAACTCAGAGCAGATAATTAATATGGCGAGTCATCAGCTTCACTTTCGTACACTGGCGTCGAATTCCTGGATCACTTAAAATGCCGCATTTGTGTTTGGACAGGGATGAATGAATATAATTTCCATGAATAACGAAAATGCTAGAAATAGGCATCACTTCTTAAAATAGGTTCATTTCTTGTATTTTTGGCTGCAGAGTCATAATAAAATATCACCCCTAAGGAACAATATAATTGCATTTAAATAAATTAAGCCAAGTTAGCCATACTTGCCAATCTTTAGAAGCTATCTTTCTTCTGGCTGCCTAGCGGTAGGCATTTTAAAGCCTCACAAAGCATCATTTTACCGAGCAGCCTATAGAAAGCCAGCTTGAACAAGCCACACACTAACCTTAACAGAAAATTGGTTCATTTGATCTAAATGAGAATATAATATAGGGGAAAGGAGTGAAAATACTGACTTAAAGCATTAAAATGTAGTTAGCACATTCCTTCTGCTTTTTAAGACTTTTTCAGAAATTGCTGCTAAATTTTTTTACACAAAGATATGTGCCCCTTCCCCCCTGCCCCTGCTATAATTCATATGTTGAAGCCCTTATCCCCAGTGTGACTGTATTTGGAGACAGGGCCTCTAGGACACAATGAAGGTTAAATGAAGTTGTAAGCCCAGGGCCTTGGTCCAGCAAGATTAGTGTCCTTGTTAGAAGAGACACCAGAGAGCTCTACTCTCCCTGCTTCCTCTCTCCTGCTCTGTTTGTCTCCCCCTCCTCCCCTCTCCTCTCCCTCCTGTCTCTTTCTCTATGTCCCCCTCACACTCTCCACCATGTGCACACACAAACAGGAAGGTGGCCAGGCGTTTGCAAGCCAGGAACACAGTGGTCACCAGAAACCAAAGCCTGCCAGACTTTGATCTTGGACTTCCCAGCAGCCAGAACCATGAGAAGATAAATTTGCTATTGTTTATGCCACCCAGACTATGGGATTTTGTTACAGCCACCTGAGCTGACCAATGCAAATTTTGGTGCCAAGAAGTGAGGTGCTGCTGTACCCAGTACCTAAAAATGTAGAAGGGGCTTTGCAACTAGGTTATGGGGAGAGGCTGGAAGAGTTTTGATGTGCACGTTAGAAATATGAAACATTAAAGCCAATTTTAGTGAGGACTCATAGAATGAGAGAGCTAGATAGAAAGCTTCCATATTCTACAAGAACACACAAATAATCATAAATTGAATGTTGATAGAAATGGGTATTAGAGATGTCAGGTGGAAATGAGAAATCAGTCATTGGAAACTTGGTGAAAGGGCAATCCTTGTTACGAAATAGCCCAGAACTTGGCTGAACTGTGTTCTAGTGTTTTGTGAAAGGTAGAATTTTTGAATGCTGAAATTCCTCACCAGGAAAGGTCTCTCGTGGTGGTTGAGAAGAGGGCGCAGAGAGCATGTCGGAAGCAGACTGGGGATTAAGAAGACAAACTAAAGATTCCAGACCTTTGCCTTTTTCTGCTTTTGTGTTACACATTCATTTCTCCTACATGCATTGGTTGGTCCTGGGATCCCCCTCGGAAAGATCTGGGTCCTCCAAGCAAATGCTATTATGTAACGAGCTTTCGTTTTTGGTTGTAAGATTAAATTAATTGAAGCCTTTAGATCTTAAGTTATTGAAAAGGTGTGCAATATTTGACTGAATTCAGGTGCAAGTTCCATGCTTAAGTTGTAACTGTCTAAGATTAAATTTTTATTGACATAATTCGCAAGCAGTAAAATGCAGAGATCTTAAGTATACAGTTCAAAGAGTTTTGAGAACTGCATACATCCCTGTAAATAAAACCCAAATCAAGAAATAGAACATTTCTATGGTCCAGAGATTTGCAAAACTCCTCAACTACTAATACTTTTGTACCACTTGTGAGAAAGATTGACAGGAACAAAAATAACTCCTGCATTTTGCTTTTTAACTCTTCTAGGCCAGGTTTGGAAGGTCGGACCCCCTAAGGGGAGACGGGGGAAGAGAGAAAGGGAAGGCGATGCTCTCAGTGTGAGTGTCCAGCACGAGAGGCCCACTGATCAGAGCAGCCCTTCGTGAGTGAGTCTGGGGATTGCGGGACTCTGGCCTGCGGGAGTGCGCAGTGGGAGGGCCTGATGGAGGTAGAGCAGTCGGTGCCCAGACTTCAAACCAGTGAAACAAAGTTGTTTTCCAGAAAGCCCCGCACTTGGGAGAAACTGCTGGAAGCACCAGACTGGGCAGGAAGGCATGGACTGCGGGGCCAAAGGAAAGGGAAGGTCCTCATGGAAACGGAGAGACCAGAAGAGGTGGGCCCACGAAACCCGAAGGCATCTTCCCCCTCTAAGGTATTTGCAGAAACACATAAGCATTTAAAACCATGGGCATTTGCGTTCTACCCATGTGTCTAAAAATCTTTTTTAGAAAAGCCACTTGATTTTCCAACGGCTTCAAAAAATTCCATGCATTTTTCCCTATAAACAAGGAATAGATTTATATTTGCTTCTCCACCCACACCCTGTGCATATACAAAGCTCTTCTGGCACGAACAAGGAGTTTAGCTTGGTTGTAATGTGTGAGCACACATAGTTTTCATACATAATTACTTATTTGCAATTCATGGGAATTTTCATATGAAGATGATCCAAAAGAGGACTACAGATTTATGGGGGCTTTTGCCAACTAAACTATATGAGAAGTTCTTGCACGATTGTTTATAACAGGTTCTTTATTTCTAATGAGAACTGGACAAAAGAAAGTAAGTTAAGTACAAGTTAAAGTATGTCTCATGTAGTCTTAATACTGTCTGGTGACTTTCCTTGCATCATTTAGCTATGCTATTATCATTTTAATATCTACACTTGTATCAACACCAACAGATAGAGCACTTGTGAATGCAAGAACATGTTTCTGGTTCTGTTCATCTCGGGAGGGCCCAGGCCCTTGTATGTGTGATGGTGCTCAGTACATTTGAGGAGTGGGCGTATGAGACAACCTCCCCAAGTTGAGACTTTTCTAAGTGACTAGTGACTTCAGTGAGGCCACATACTCTATGGGAAGAACAAACTTTCCTCTACCCTCAAGGTTCTTCTGGCTAGTTTGATAATCAAATAGACATTAGAGAGATTAGTAAGAAAAAATAACCAAACTTCATACCACATGTGTATGGGAACCCTACATACAGGAGAGGCGGAGACCCCACCTGCAGCTGAGGTTCAGAGAGAGAAGTGGGGGTTGAGGCCTGTGAGCTAGGGGTGAGGTCACGCCTCCTGAAGACTTCAGAGGCTCACTGGAGGGTGAGGAGAAGACCAGTGTTTAGTAAGTAACGTTTTGCCCTGCCCTATAGGTGGGGTGAAAAGGTTTTCACTGATCATCTCTTATTATGCCCAAGGCTCCTAATTCAAGTTCTATGTAGTTGAAGAGAGGTGCAGAAGTTTCTCTTGAGCCTGAGACTAAAATTGCCTTTAGCTCGAAACAATCTGTATACCATAGAAGCACATCTTGGGGCGACTAGCTCTGAACCCTTATACCCTCACTGTTGGAAACTACTAACAATCATGATGCCCTTGGAGTGGTTTAAGTACCATGCGACTTTGTCCGCATGTTCTATGGGAAAACAGAATACTAGAAAGACTGGACATCTTATCGGGAACTCCCCCTGGCCGATGAAACTCACTTTTGTTTGCTCCAAAGGCTAAGTAATGAGAACAGTGGATCTAGAATCCACATCTTTTCACTGGATCTGGTTTCAGCAAACAAGTCCGTCTCCAGCCCGCCACAGCCACCGCACCCTTTCCAATTCAGAGAAGGGAGCAAAGGATTCCTGCGCCATTTTTATGCTCTTTTTTAAAAAGTAGCAAAACATGCCAAAATGAAAATGTCTAAAATTCTTTTTATAAATGCACCTGCACATAAAACCTATTAACACCTAAATCCAACTTAAACTACCGTTATGGAAGCTGAATGAATATCCTCCCGTACCCTGCCCAGCGTCTCTCAGAAACACGTGTTTCGTGGAACACTACTTCTGTGGGGCTGTTCATAGAGTCCTACAAGCCAAAGCTTACATGGTGAAATACATCTGGAGAAATATGGGTGAAACACAAAGCCCAGGCTTTGTCAGAACGTTTCGTATGCTGATGACATCGTGAATTTCCAGGAAGGTGATCCAAGCACTTCTTTTCCTGCACTTCTGAAGAATGATCTATAGCAGACAATTTGCAAACTCCTGTTGGAGGCGGACACTGCTGTTGCCTCCTCCACAAGCTTCCCCTACTTCCTCCTTGTTGTCAGAAGCCTGATGTGTCTGCCCTGTCCAGGGTGGCCATCCCCTTCCATGGAGGAGGAGTCCTTCCTCAGCCCCACAGAATGAAACTGATTGCACCAAAACCCAACATGCTGGTCTCATTCCCTTTGCCAAGCCCCTGTGGTCCAAGTCTGGGCATGTCATGCAGTTCTGGCCAATAAAATGTGGGGAAGAACCTGCTGGGGGTGTTTCTAGGAGGATTTCGTTCAAGCATAAAAAGGTAACCAAGACAGTGACACTGCATTTTTCTGTCTCCGGACTTCTCCGGACTCCGGACTTATAAGCTGGCAACAGTGGCAGCCACCTCGGGACCCTGAGAATAGCCCATCTCTGAGGCCACGCTGAAACTCCAGGATCCTTCAGAAAGATGGAGAGAGCGGCCGTCCTTGAGAACTGCACCGAATCACTGGTTTTATGAGCTTTGGAACTGCTTTCTCTCTGCAATTGTCTTCTGGGACATTGTAAATGTCCTTGTTTTAAAAATCAAATGTCCTTGTTTTAAAAATCAATTTAATTTGAGTTTCTTTGTTTTTTACTTGCTGTCAAAATCACCCAGATATGGGGTCTCACTAGTCAGAGCCTTAATGCTTTCGGCACTATACAGAACATTCAAAGCATTACATTTGGAGATGTTCGTTGTTAAAAAGCTGTGGCTTACTATAAACGGAGTCTCTCCTACCATTAGTACCAGAATCTGCAATCTTTATATTTAAATGAATGACTCTCATATTATCATTTTTACTGTCTCTAAATTAGAAAATTAAACATTTATTCCTCAGCAGCAGTGACACGCTATGAAAATAAACATAAATCTGCAAAGCGCTGCAGCAATGAAACCCGTAACTAACTGATGAAATCCCTGGAACCCCTTAGGAATCAGAACGCACACAGCAGCACCGTGTCTCTCCGCGGTGGCCTGGCGTGTGCTGCGCAGCGTCTGGGCTGGGACTGCTCTCCTCTCTGCATCAGCAGATCTGCACAGAGCCCTTTCTCTGCAGCACTCGGGGAGAAGCTCCCCTCCTCCGCCTTCCAAGTCCAACTCCCACATCCAAGTCCTAATTAAAGTCCCACTTCCATGAAATCTCCCTGATTATTCCAGCCTCCACTAAGCAACCTTTTCAAAGAATTCTTCCTAGGTGCCCGTCTGAACTATTGCTTTAGCATTTAATTGTACTTACCAATATTTTCTCTCATTAATTAATGAAAGAAAGGCCCCCTCTCACCTTGTTGAATAAAAGTAATAAAGAAAAGATTGAAGTGATAAGAATATTGTCTAAGTTGGTGGGTATCAACTCTGTGAGACCCAACACCCCCTTTTTATAAAAAGTTTTTTTTTTAAGATTTGATTTATTTTTAAGAGGGGGAAGGGAGGGGGAAAGAGAGGGAGAGGGGCATCAATGTGTGGTTGCCTCTTGCATGCCCCCTACTGGGGACCCGGCCTGCAACCCAGGCATGTGCCATAACTAGAAATAGAACCAGTAACTCTTTGGTTCAAAGGCCAGCACTCAATCTACTGAGCCACACCAGCCAGGGCTAAGAAGTGTTTTTGTAATGCCCTTTAACTATCACAAAAAAAGGCCTCTGGGGGGTATTGGTTCTAGTGAGACCCACTGAGCTAAACCTAGGCCAGCTGGGACGGAATTATTACTAGGTAATCTAGAACCTGATCCTCAGCTTGAAAGGCCCTGAAAGCCTGAGGTGAACCTCCAAAAGCCAGTTCATTGGCTCACTGCTGTGGTTCTCAAGGGGGTTCCATAGACCAATCAAAAGAGTCAGCAAGTCAAACTGGGATGGAGGGTGACCTGCTTCGTCCTTGGGTGTTTCCACTTTTTCCATTTACCAGGTGACTTCGCATCTGTACTTCTGTTTGAACAAAGGTTTCCTCAGTTTTAAGAAGTACATACTGTATGTTCTGACTCTCTTGTCCAGATTTTAATTAATGTCCGGGGGAGGATGTGTTGACTTCCTCACTCCATCATGCTAGAGACGAATGTCCCATCTGGTTCTTTTTTATAGTTTCTACCTCTCTATGGAGTCATTGTCATCATAGTTTCTATTAATTCTTTCAACATATTCATAATAGCTCATGTGGAGTCTGCTAAATCTAATTTCTGGGCCCTTGCAGAGTCAATGAGCTCTGCTGGTCCCTCAGACCTGAATCTCACATCCCAGTGTTCCCTCAGCACATTCACTGCCTGTGGTCCACAGTTCATGGGAGGCCCTGGTCGGGTGGCTCAGTTGCTTAAGAGTGTTGCCCCGATATGCCAAGGTTGCAGGTTTGACTCCTGGTCAGGGCACATACAAGAAGCAACCAATGAATGCATAGACAAGTCAAACAATAAATCAGTGTTTCTCATTGTCTCTCTCTCTTTCTCTGCCCCTTTTCCCCACCTCTCTACAATCAATAAATGAAAATTTATTTTTAAAGTTCTCGGGAAACCATGTCATTGTAAGTAGCTTCTTTTAATACTCACCGTGAGAAATCCCTGTCCAAGGATAGAAACTTCTCAGGCTGTGGACTTGCTCATCAGCTCCTATTCTTCTCTGGGGTTGGAACGGCTAAGAATAAACAGCTCTGGGGTAAAAAAAAAAAAAAGTAGTTGGAACCATAGCTGGGTGGCCTGACTCAGCAGCCAGGGCCTTCTGGGAGAATTACAGTGAGAGGCATCACCACAGAGAGAAAATGCCCACCAGTCAGCGTGTCCTTCTCTTGTAGGCAACTCATGACAGAAGGAATAGTGAGCTTGGACACATAACTTGGGGTGATGAAAGATCAGAAGATTCTCTGGCTTCAAGCTCAAGAGGCTGATTACTATGATCCACTCCTACTCAAAACACTCCTGACACCACATGTGTGTTTTCCACACCAAACAAGTCTCCAGTTCTCTGCGGACACTAACTGAGAGCCCTCCAGTTTAATTCAGGTCTGACACAAATACCTGGAGTCAGACCCAGTTGAAGGGCTCAGTCCCGCTAGACTGCCCCCACTTCAGAGCCAATTGTATGTGTCTAGGCCTCTTATATTTATGAACGACTGGCTATTAATCAGGGATACCCATGATCCCCTCCTCAATTTTGGTAATTTGCTAGAACAGCTCACAAAACTTAAGAAACCAGTTTACTTACGGTTACCAGTTTACTACGAAGGATTCAAGTCAGGAACAGCCAAATGGAAAAGATGCCCAGGGCAAGGCGTGACGGGCACCAGGCCACGGGCTCCCGCGCTCTTCCTGAGCACATCGCCCTCGCAGCACCTTGATGTGCTCCCTCTCCTGGGAGCTCTCCAAACCCCGTCGTTCAGAGTTTTATGGAGGTTCCATTATGTAGGCACGATTCATTAAATCATTGGCCATTGGTCATTAACTCAATCTCCAGCCCTTCTCCATTCCCTGAAGTTTGGGGAATGAGACTGAGATCATGCTTGGTCTTTTTGGAACACTGTCCCCATTCTGAAGCCATCTAGGGGGACTCAGAGGTTTCAAGGGCCTTAGAAGTTCTTGTGCCAGGAACTGGGGATTGAGACGGAGTATAACAGCAGAAGATGCTCCTAGCCCCAATATCACTCAGACAATTACAAGGGTTTCAGGAGCTCTTTCCAGGACCTGGGGACGAAGATCAAGGAGACATTTGTGTTATATCACTATATCACACTTATGTGCTCATCTTGCAGGCAGGTGGCCTGGGAGCCTGTCTCTGGGTTAGAAACACCCAACGCCTTGGCCAGGTTCCAGTCCCCTGACTGTGCGCGTGTCTGCTTTGTCTTTATCTGTCTTGGCCTCTCCTTTCCTGTGCTTTCATGGCTGAGCCACCCCCAGCTCCATCTGACAACTTTATTTAGACATTGAATGTGTTCCATCTGGTGACAGTAGAAGCTTCTGGACCTGGGCGCTTCTTGTGGATAGTTCCTCATTGATCCACTGGCAGTTTAACCCTCATAGAGTGATGTTCCTTCTCACATTTCCAGTTCCCCAAGGAGCTTGTTCAAGCCTCCCAGGACACAGCTTCTCCGTCTGGACACCACACAGCTCTGGGAAGGCAGACCTGCGGCCCAGCCCCTCCTCACCAACTGCCTGTGTGCTTCTGGGTGAGCTATTTGTCCCTCAGAGCCTAGAATACCCACACTGTGAGATGAGGACAATACTTTGCAGGGCTAACACAATGTCAAAATGAGATAAGGGATGGACGGCACCCAGTTCAGGCATTAATGACAAACATTATTGTCTCTTCTGGGGCTGTATTTCCTGTGTGATTCCTATCACGTCTAGACCAGTGCTTGCCTTCCAGTTGCTGCTCAGTAAATATTTGTCAGGGGATTATTACCGGCTTCTCCATTCTCCTGCATGTTTTTTTTTAGTGGTGGTGGAGGTGACCCTCACACCATGCTCAGTGCAGTCTCAGGGGTTCTGAGGCGGTGTCCAAGGGTCCAGCGGGGTTGGGACAGGTGAGAGGTAATGAGAGTGGAAGGCAGAGGAGAGAACAGATGGGCTCCAGGCCCACCCCATGTCACCTTGTTCACATTTTAAGTTGTTTTGGGAACGATATTTTCCTTTTTTAAAGAAGAGATTCTGTGATTTAAAGTTTGAAGATAACAGCCTTATACTTTGGATAGCTTAGAGGAGGAACTGAATTTTATGAATGGTACAAAGGTCTCTGTCTTCATTCTCTCAAACATTAGCCACTGTAATTAAGTTAAATAAAAATTCAGTTCAATTCCTCACTTTCACTAGCCAGCCATAACTCAAGGACGCAACAGCTACACGTGACTAGTGGCTACCATTTGGGACAGTGCAGATGGGAACATTTCTTTTCCATTACTGCAGAATGTTCAGTGAGAGCACTGGTCTATATTTTCTATATTTGTTTGCCATTGTCAAACAAATGATTGACAGTGACTGTGTACTCTGTGTTGCAATGTTTCTCAGCTTAAAGGTTGGGTTGAGTTGTGGATACACAGAGATTTGGGTCCTGCTACCACCCGGCCAATGTGGTGTACTGGCCTGGCCTCAGGCTCCCTCATCTGAACCAGGGAGGTCTGGGCCACATACGAGGTTTCCACCTATTTTATCCCCAAGGGTCCCTTTGATTGTTACTGTGTTCCCTTGGGCCCACGCCCATGTTTAAAATAAACTGCTTTATTAGGTAATAATTGGCTTACCCTTCCACTTTTGTTAACCGATGCTATTTATAACTACCAACAAAAACCGCTGATCAGCATAAGATTACCAGAATTCTTATTTTAAGTTGAAGTAATTCCAGTTGAAAACTTTGAAATGGGCATTGTGGTTAGTTTAGCCTTATCTCTGGTAATTGCACAATTTCCATGTGGTGTTTTTGAAATTTTGAGAATAATGTATGAATTGCTCCTCCCTGTCACCAGTACTACTTTCCAGCACCCTCAGGGCCTACGGAGCCCAAGTAGGGAGCCTCCTGTAAAACAATTATTGAAGATTTTTTTTTTTTTTTTTTTTAGTTTTTAAAGGGATTCTAGGTCAAAGGAGGTAATGATCCCATAAATTCATTTTGGGAATTGAGAAAATCAGTCAGAGGAAGCCAAGTTATCGAATGCATACATCGGACTATAAATCTAGAATACCTGGACTTTGAAGTGTCCCAAGTGGGAGGTGCAGTGTGATTGCATTTTAAAAGCATAAATTGGGTGATACTTCTGACTACTGCAGAGTAGTGATTGGCAGGTTCTCACTCCAAAAAAAAAATAAGATGGAAAACTGTAGAAGACAACAATGTTAGGACTTTGGAAATTAACCAGAGGTAAACAAGAAATCGAGAAGCATTCAGCAGTGAAAAGCTGCTAAAATTATACGTAAAAACGATGACAGGCTGTGGCCTTCATGCCTGGGGCTGCGTCCTCTCCTGGGCCCCCCGAACATTTAGGCTGGTGACTGTGCCAGGGCAACACTGGCTTTGAAAACCAGCAGCCTCACTGTCGGGGTGGGGAGGTAGGGGGATGCAACTTGGAAGGTGAAAACCCACACCCAGCAGTGTTGTCTGTAACACAGCGGCAAACTCAGTAAAAACTGAAAAGAAAAACTCACAGCTCTGCTAACCTGAGATTGCAGTCCAGAGAGGAGTGAGCAGCTGACCGGCCAGAAATTTAATGGGGAAATCCTAGAAATGAGAGAGCTGTGGGAGAACTAACTATAGAAGCTCTCCGTGCATCCCTGCCTGACCAGGAAACGATGCACAGGTGGAGGCGGAGCCAAGAGAGCCTGGAGCGAAGCAAGAGGCAGACTTGAAAACGGACTGAGCGTGGAATGCACTCCTCAGCCCACACACAGGCCCACCGGCAGAGGGTGGATCTTAGCAGCTTAAGGCGATTGAGCATAACCTCCGTCCATTCATTGCCCATTCATCGGTTGACCACTAAATTGTGTAGACATAGAGATAAGACTTAGGGAGACTGGCTAAAAATTCAATGTAAGAATTAAAAACAAGAAACTGAGCAGAGACATTAATGACCAGATACTGTGGGAGACACAGTTCTGCAGATTAAGTCCAGGAAAGCTGATAAAACCAATAACAACAACCTGAGTAAAGAAATCAGAATCTACTTCTGGCCAAGACGGAGGCGTAGGTGGACACACTGTGCCTCCTTGCACAACCAAGATAGGGACAACAACAATTTAGAAACAGAATAACAACCATAACTGACAGAAAATTGATCTGAATGGAAGTTGGACAACCAAGAGGTTAAAATAGACCCGTTCATCCAGACCAGTAGGAGAGGCGGAGTTGAGTAACCGGGCTCGGGTCGTGGTACAGAGAGCAGAGAATGTTGGGACCAGGCGTGTAAGGCATCCAGGGTGTGTAAGGCATCCGGGGCATGTAAGACCACAGTGGGCGGACCCTGAGCGCACAAGCGGCAGCTGGCAGACCCTGGCCAAAGGGTGGCAACCGGCAGACCCAGCGAGGCAGCGATTGTGAAACAAGGCACTGCACGCAACCCAGGATCCCAGCACTGGGAAATAGAGCTTTGGGGCATTGACTGAAAACACCTGTGGGGGTTGAGGCACAGGGAGAGACTCCCAGCCTCACAGGAGAGGTTGTCAGTGAGTCCCACAGCATGCACAAGCCCACCCACATGGGAATTGGCACCAGAGGGGCCCAGTTTGCCCGGGGGAAGCAGCAGAAGGGACTGAGGTCCCACGGAGAACAGAGCAAGCACCATTGTTCCCTCTCAACCCCGCCCCCACATACAACATCACCACCCAGCGACTTGGGTGCCCCACCCTGGTGAACACTTAAGGCTCCGCCCCTCAATGTAATAGGCGCAACCAGACCAAAGGGGGGGGGGCGGGGAAGATGGCGCAAAAAGAATTGAAAGCCCCAGAGTCAGTACTTTTTAGCAACCGAGAGATAGCCAACCTATCAGATGTACAGTTCAAAGCACTAGTGATCAGGATGCTCACAGAATTGGTTGATTTCGGTCACAAATAAGATGAAAAAATGAAGGCTACAATAAGTGAAATGAAGAAAAATGCACAGGAAACCAATAATGTTGGAATGAAAGCTGGGTCTCACATCAATGGAGTGGACCAAAAGGAAGAAAACAACATACAACCAGAAAAGAATGAAGAAATAAGAATTAAAAAAAAATGAGGAGAGGCTTAGGAACCTCCAGGACATCTTTAAACGATCCAACATCCGAATTATAGGGGTACCAGAAGGAGAAGAGGAAGAGCAACAAATTGAAAACTTATTTGAACAAATAATGAAGGAGAACTTCCCCAATCTGGCAAAGAAATAGACTTCCAGGAAGCCCAGGAAGCT
Organism: Tonatia bakeri; assembly: GCA_004024845.1. Taxonomy (NCBI): domain Eukaryota; kingdom Metazoa; phylum Chordata; class Mammalia; order Chiroptera; family Phyllostomidae; genus Tonatia; species Tonatia bakeri. The sequence continues at coordinate 76,288 of PVIA01003958.1, forward strand.
CAGAGAGTCCCAAAGAAGTTGGACCCAAGGAGGAACACACCAAGGCACATCATAATTACATTAGCCAAGGTAAAAATGAGAGAATCCTAGAAGCAGCAAGAGATAAGGGGACAGTAACCTACAAAGGAGTTCCCATCAGACTGTCAGCTGATTTCTCAAAAGAGACCTTACAGGCAAGAAGGGGCTGGAAAGAAGTATTCCAAGTCATGAAAGGCAAGGACCTACATCCCAGATTGGTCTATCCAGCAAAGCTTTCATTTAGAATGGAAGGGCAGATAAAGTGCTTCTCAGATAAGGTCAAGTTAAAGGAGTTGATCATCACCAAGCCTTTATTTTATGAAATGTTAAAGGGACTTATCTAAGAAAAAGAAGATAAAGAAACATGTATAGTAGAAGGACAGCAAACTCACAATTATTAACAACCACACCTAAAACAAAAACAAAAAGAAACTAAGCAAACAACTAGAATAAGAACAGACCCACAGAAATGGAGATCACATGGAGGGTTAGCAACAGGGGAGTGGGATGAGGAGAGATGGTGAAAAGGTACAGAGAACAAGTAGCATAGATGGTAGGTAGAAAATAGGGGGAGGGCAAGAATAGTATGGGAAATGTAGAAACTAAAGAACTTTTACACATGGACATGAACTAAAGGAGGGGAATGTGGGTGGGAGAGGGTGTGCAGGGTGGAGGGGAATGAAGGGGGAAATGGGACAACTGTAATAACATAATCAATAAAATATATTTAAAAAAGAAATCAGAGTCTAAAGTTGCTAAAGCATATTATCTAAGATGTCAAGTTTTCAACAAAAATTATGAGACATGCAAGGAAACAGAAAATCTAATCACACTAAAAAAAGTGTGACCCTTGCCCTGGCTGGTGTAGCTCAGTGGATTGAGCGCGGGCTGCGAACTAGGCATCTCAGGTTCGATTCCCAGTCAGGGCACATGCCTAGGTTGCAGGCCATGTCCCCCAGCAACCGCACACTGATGTTTCTCTCTCTCTCTCTCCCTTCCCTCTCTAAAAATAAATAAATAAAATCTTAAAAAAAAAAAGAAGTGTGATCCATACTCAAAAAGCACACAATAGAAACTAATTCTGAATAGGCCCAGAAATTAGACTTACCAGACAAATATTTTAAAGAAGCCATTATTAATATGTTCAAAGAACTAAGGGGAACCATGCCTAAGAATCAAAGGACAGCATAGTTGACAATGATTCAGCAAATGAAGAATCTCAAAGAAACGCCATCTATAGAACCTAGTGGCAATTTGGACTGGCCATACATAATAACAGAAATGTAAAAGTTTACCAGAGGCAGTCACAGAAAACAGAATCCGTGAGCTTGAATACAAATAATTAGAAAGTATTCAGTCTGAAGAACAGAGAGGTAAAATACTGAAGAGAACGAAGCAGAGCCTTAGAGACAGTGGGACCCTGTCAGGCACACCGACCTGCACAGCTGGAGACCAGAGGGCCTATGGAGGAAGTGGCAGAAACATATTTAATGAAATAACGTCTGGAAACTTCTCAAAGTTGATAAAAACACTGATCTACAGACCCCAGAAGCTCAAGAAACACCAAGTAAAATGAGTAAGGAGATCCACACCTGGACACATCGTAGCCAAACTGATAGAAGCCAAAGACAAGAGAAAATCTTGAAACCACTGACAGGAAAAACTCATCACGTACAAAGGGAAAGTATGATTAATGGCCCATTTATCAGAAACGACAGAGGCCAAAAGATAGAATGATACACCCAAATTGTTAAAAGAAAAAAGGAAAACGGTCAACCAAGAATTCTGTATATCGTAAAACTATCTTTCAATAATTAAACTGAAATAAGATATTCCCAGATAAAGACTGAGAATTTGTCATTAGCTGCCCAGCTTTACATGGAATATAAAACTAAAGGAATTTCTTCTGGCTGAGAGGAAGTGACCCCAGTTACTAGAATCCAAAAAAGGAATGAGGAAAACAGGAAATGGTGAATATGTGGGCAGATATAAAGGGCTTATAAGTGTATTTCTTTTCTTCCTTTAAATTTTCTAAAAAGCCATAATATTCTGTAATGCTATAATTACAGCATTATTTTTAAGCTTATAAAACATATCTGTATATATATAAACAACAGTAGCACAAAGAAGGGGTGAAATGAGCTATATTGGAATAAAATTGCTATGTTTTACTGGAATTAAGTCAGTATTAACTTTAACTAGATTGTTACCAGGTAAAATGTATATTTTAATCCCTAGAGCAATCACTAATAAAATACATTTTTGAAATCATCAATAGAATAAAGATGTTAAGCTTAAAATATTTTTTTAAAACAAAAGAAGACAGCAAAAGAGTAGTAGAAGAACAAAATAAGTCTGTAACATATAGAAACTAAATAGCAAAATGATAGACAATCCTATCAGTAATTACATTAAACTAAAATTACATTAAATTACATTAGCAATCATCCAATGAAAAGGCATAAATTCTCACTCTGGATGTAAAACAAGATCCAAAAATAACTGTCTATAAAGAGACAAACTTTCGATTCAAAAATAAAAATAGATGAGCAGTAAAAGTAAAAGAATGAGAAAATATTTACTATATAGACAGTAACCATAAGAAAGCTGGAATGGCTATGTTAATATCAGACAAATAGACTATAAAACAAGCACTACACTGGAGAGAAAGTGAGGTATTTTATAATAAAAAATGTCAATAAATCAGTAATATATAATAATTAGAAGTATATCCACACCTAACGATAGAGCCCCAAAATATTGTATCTGAAGAAAACTCAAAACATCTAAAGAAGTTCCATAGCTATAGTTAAGGGATTCCAATACCCAACATTTTATATTTAACAGAATAACTGGACAGAAAATGAATAAGGGTGGAGAAGGGTACTGAAATAACTCAACAGTAGCAGAATACACATTCTTTTAAAGTGCACAAGAGACATTCTCCAGGATAGATCGTATGTTAGGTCATAAAACAAATCTAAATAAATTTAAAATGATTGACACTATTCAAAAGATGTTTTCTGACTACAGGGAAGTTAAACTGGAGATCACCAATGGAAGGAAACTTGCGAAATCTCCAAATATTTGAAAGTTAAACAATGTACTTCTCAATAACCCATGGGCAAAAGAAGACATTTAAAAAATATTTAAAAACATTCTGAACTGAAACAAAATGCAATTATGAGATGCAGCGGAAGCAGTGGTTGGGAGAGATTCAGAACACCGAAGAAAAGAAGAAACATGACAAGTCAGTTACTTCAACATTTGCCCTCAGCAGCCAGGAAGAGAGCCCGGGCCAGCAGCTCAGTCAGTTCAGAGCAGGGTCCCAATACCTCAAGGGTGTGTGTCCATTCCTGGTCAGGGCACATGTAAGAAGCAACCAATGAATGCACAAACAGACAAATCGATGTCTTTTTTCCTCTGTCTCTCAAATCAATCAATCAATAAAAAAGTTTCCTTACTCTAAAAAAAAAAGAAATTAGGTTGAGTGCGGGCTGCGAACCAAAGCATCGCAGGTTCGATTCCCAGTCAGGGCACATGCCTGGTTTGCAGGCCACAGCAACCACACATTGATGTTTCTCTCTCTCTTTCTCCCTCCCTTTCCTCTCTAAAAATAAATAAATAAAATCTTTAAAAAAAAAAAGAAAATAAATTAGGAAGAGAAGAACAAATGAGACTTTAAGTTTAATCCTGGGGGCTTCTTTCTGCAAGAGGACATGAATCGGGCTTTATCAGCCGTATGGCACTTAGCTTCTCTTTTGCCAAGTAATGTGACACGATCACAGATCCTGGGAACTAGGATGTGGACATCGCTGGGAGGGCATTATTCTGCTTAATACAAATGCTAAATAAACAGTGTGTGCCAGCGGTCCTCTGACTTCTTGATTTCACAAACTGTTTCAACAAACAAGCTGTTGTGGTCATCTGTTTCTGTGTAATCAATCACTCCCAAGATTACTAAAGCAACGAAAATAATTTCTTTCCCTCACAAATCTGCAATTAGGGCAGGGCTTGGTGGGACTCATGCTGGCTCCATGTGGTGTCTGTCGTAGCAGCTCAGCCATGGCTCCAGGATCTGCTTCCAGAAGGGCTCCCTGCGTGGCTGGCCAGTTGGTGCTGGCCCTTGCTTTGCATGGGGCCCATCCAGTGCTGCTGGCCAGGGGCCTGGCTTCCTCTGTGCGCAGGCCTCTCCCTGTGGCTGCTCGGGCTTCCTAACAGCATGACCGTGGGTTCCAGGGGCCTTGGAGGAAGCTGCAAGACTTCCAATGACCTCCCTTCAGAAATTCTAGACTGTCACATCCACCACATTTTATTAGCCAAGTAAGTCAGTGAGGCCAGCCCAGATTCAAGAGGAGGCAAATCAGATGCACCCTCAATGAGAGAAGTGCCAGAAAACCTGTGGCCGTTTTTAATCTACTATACGCATACACAAGACAAACTCACAAACGAAATGGAAGACAAACATGGTACTGCCATATTTTATTTTGATAAATAAGAATACTAAAAAGCAAGCCCCAAAGTATTATCTGTTACATTATCCAATCTGCTTCTTAAAATTACATTTTTTTTCTACCAAAAAAGGTAAAAAGGACACAGTTCCAGAACAAATGGCAGTTCTTTACATTGAACACCTTTGGCCTGAATGAAAAACTCACGGTGCTGTACTCGTTTTTCTCGGTTCAGCCCAGGTAGAAAAGTAGGTCATGGACAGGTCATCCAGAAGGGCTCAGGAAACCACCCGGCCTGAGGCATAAGTGCTTCTGTGGTTCAGAGCAGCAGTTCACGCCGCCCCCTCGGCCTGGTTTGCAGCCAGCCTACCCATGAACCCTGTGTCCTGCTAGCTCTGGAGACTCACTGCTCTGCCCGGTTCCCTGTCCCCAGGGAACTGCCAGTGGTCTCACGGGCAGAAGGATCTACCTGACCACATCTGGGGTTTGCCTTGAGGCAGCCACGATGGGACTTTTTTCTGGCAGTGCCAAGCTCTCAGGCCCCCCACTTGGGCTTCTTCCAATGCAGCTTTGGCTTTGTGGGCAGGGCTGTTCTGACTCTGCAGGTCTGGACCAGGCCGTGGTACAACCGGCCTGCGGCAGTGGGACGCCTGCCTGAGATCACCACCATCACGCCATCTCAGCTGACCAGAATCCCCGGGGGCGGCTTTTCAGAGCCAGCTCCCATCCTCCTCCAAATTCCCATAGCTCTTAGGTGCTGGAGAGTTTCCAGGTCCCACAATGGAATTGTTCTGCTAGATCAATAAGGGACCTTGCTTTGGTCCTCTGAGACCAGGATGCGGAGACTTCTCTGTCAGGCCAATGCTGTGTTTCTGCAGCTCGCTTGCCTCTACCAGACCCAGGAAGGGCACAGGGACTGGCATCAGTGAGGCAGCTCTTAAAAGGGTGACTGAAGCTGACCTGTGCCAAGGAGTTACCTGCTCATCGCAGCTACTCACATGGTTGAGAACTGATTTCCTAAGTGTCTCTGACCTGCACAGAGAGGCATGTCAGAGGCGGGAGCAGGAAGAGTGCAAGCCAAGGAGACTCACACCCTGGTACCTCCTCTCTCCAGCACCTCGGCATTTCAGGGAAGTGGAGCCCTGCTCCCCTTTCACTTCACGAACGTCCCAGGGGAACATTTCAAAGATGCTTGATGCAGAGGGAGGAGCCAGTGTTTACTGGCTATCCTCCACCTTTTCGGTAAATAATTCCTTCTTCGAGATATGACCCCAAAATGGACTTCAGTTAATGAAAGGCATTATGGGAATAAAAGGGCAAACTAGAAACCAGAGTCATCGTCTGTTCACAAATCTTGAAAGACACCTTGTTCTTACCCACAGGTGAGGTGAGGGGCTGGGAACGTGTCCCCTAGGTACTCCTCTGACATGGGGCATCAGGGAGTGGACTTGGGACACCCTCCCCGACACCTCGTGTATCTAAGAAGCAGGTCAGCCAGTACAGGCCGGCACAAAGTCCTCTGTTTGCAATTAGCACAAAGAGCCAATTCACCAGCCCACAAGCTCATCCTCCATAATAGTCCTAATTAGAAACATTATACATAAGGAGGGGAAACAGTTTACACAGACTCCAGCATGAGCTCATGGCAATAAAGTTGTTTGTTTTTCAACCCTCAGGCTATAGACACACGTCTCAAAAAATAATGCATATGTATTTCAAAGACTGATATTTTCAGACACACACACACACACACACACACACACACACACACACACACACCCCAAACGTGGCAGCAGCAATATGTTGTAGCAAAACAGCTTCAGATCTCTTTCCTCGCATTCTATTGACTTCTGCTGTCTGCCTTGGTGAGCGTTAAGATTTTGTTAGTGGCTTAATATTTCAAAGAAATAATTTACAACCTGTTTTGTCTTCTCTCTTCTCATCTAACCTTGAAATTTAAACATCTTTCTGTCTGTTTTTTGTCTTCTACTACTGGGTAGACCCTGGGGATGTTCCCCTTGCTTAACGAAGCAGAAATCAGCACACGTTCCTGTTCAGCAGCGATGCTGCCCGGAGGAAGTCAAGTCAGCGCATTTTGCACGTTAACGCTGATGTTACTTAACCGTTGCTAGGGGAGCCAGAGAGAAAAGACAAAGAGCACAAACCACAGCATCTCAGTGATATTTTTGCCATCAACACCCTTCACTCTTCTCACTTGGAGCAGGGTTTTGTTTTTTGTTTTTCTTTTTTTTCCCCCCCTCTATAGTCTCTCGGTTTGTTGCAGTGCATGAGAAGGTTCCATCCTGGCTTTGGGAGATTCACAGAGGATGTCAGTCCAGCCTCATCTCCAGTACAACCTCACTCTCTGCTCCTCTCCTCCTTTCTTCTGCCTCCTGCTCCTGGTCCCTGTCTGCCCACAGTTGCTGGTGGATAAGTGCATGGTCTGTGGGTCCACTTTGCCTGAATTTGAGTTCTGGCTCTAGTTGTGTTATTTTGGATCACCTCCTTAACCTCTGTGAGCTTGTTTCCTCATCTGTAAAATGGAGGATATGCCACCCCTCCTCATGGTATCGTTTTCAGTATTAAATGAGATATTGCATGTGAAGAGCCTAGTGCAGAATAAGCATTTGATAAACCACATTTATCTGGTCATCAGTATTCTCACAGCTTTCTAGATGTTCGTGGCGACTGGTCCTCAGTGAAACTGTGATAATGGAGGTTAGCAGCGTGCCCAGAGTACACATAGCACTGACATTCAGTAAACGTCATGTTACCAGCACCATTTTCAGTGAGCCTCCCAAACTGCCGAACACAGTGAATTGCTGGTGCGTTAGAGAGCACGTCAGCACCTGCTGTGCTTGGGGCTGCGGCAGGCCTGGCTGACATTTCACTGCCCTCATGAAGAGGTGCGGGCTGATCAGTGGACAGACAAGGGCACTCCAGCCGGGCTGTCTCCTGCTCCCATCGACCCGCCCACACTGAGGCTTTTTCTTGTGGGTTGAGATTAAAGCCCACGGAGGGCAGTGTGGGGAGTATTAAGTAACACCCAGTAAACATGCCTTAAAGACATGTTTGAGCCCTGGCCACTGTGGCTCAGTGGGTTGAGCACTGGCCTGACAACCGAAAGGTCGCTGGTCCGATTCCCGGTCACGGCACACGCCTTGGGCTGCAGGCGAGGTGCCTGGTTGGGGGTGCGTGAGAGGCAACTGACTGATGCTTCTCTCTCTCTCTTCCTCCCTCCCTCCCCCTCTCTCTAAAAATAAAATAAATAAAATCTTTTTAAAAATACTTAAAAAAGGACATGTTTGAAATAGTTTTTCCTTCAACTGGATACAAAGTATATTTTGCCACGAAGCTCTTCCTGATGACCCAATTTTAATTTCCCACTCTTTTTTCTGTTAGAAATTCTCCACTTTTAGACTCTGCTTAATTCAGCTCTCTCTGAAAACGTACAAGTTCATAAAAGAAGTTAAAATAATTATCACAGTATCGACAGAGGGGTGTTTTTTGACTGCTTTTTTCTGACATAAAAATTCTTCAAACGTTTCTCCCAGTGGACCGTGTCCTAGCCCCGGTGCCCTCTGCCCTGGGAGCCTGGCTCAGCTCTGGCGGCCGATGAGCCGCAGGCGTGCAGGAAAGGGGTCAGGCAGTGCGACTGAGCAGCTCAGACCATCACCCAAGCTCTGAACCCAGGAGCAATTGCAAGTAACTCCAAACACTAACGCTGCACTCACAGCACAAAGACAAGTTCCGTTCCTTTGTGCTTCCCAGAGCCTCTGCCAGCTCTTAGGTCACGTTGCCCGGAACTGTGTGGTCCTACAATGAAAGAACCCATTGTGATGCCTAGTCAACAAGGCACAGCAAAGTTTCCCTGAGCATCAAAACCTGGGTTTTACGTGCAGAGAAGTATGTGCTTAGTATTGTGTTGAAGTAAATGGGGAGGGGTCAGTTCCTCAACAAGGACCTAAAACAAAGAAAAATAGATACTTATCTACCCAGTGATCCAAATTGGAGGTTTTTGAAATGACCTGAGAAATGGGCTTCTTGCTCTCATTGTTTCCTTCCTTCTTCCTCCGCCTTCTCTCTGACACTTGTTGTCCTCCCCCAAAACTTCCCCTTTTCGTGACCTTAGATTTCTGTTGGGAATTCTCACCCTGCTGTGTGGATGAATAAGCAAAATGTGCTATTATAAATGCTCTGAAAACTTGGACAAAAAGACTTGGAAAAGTTTCTGATTCAAAATTCCAGCTGTAATTGGAGTCGTTCTTGCGGGTAAAAGACGTAGTGAGCTGAATGTGTGTTGAAAATACAGCGTGATTGCAAGAGCTGACTGGCTAACACTTCAGCACGCTGTCCCTCCCAGGTGGGCATCTGAGTGCGAAATCAGGATCTCAGCCCTGCTGCAGGGTACCACTGAACCTGTGTGGCCCCGTTTTCTTGTCTCTAAAATGATATGTTGGTTCAGACAATTTTCTGGCTTTGGACTATGAGCTCAGTGCCAGACCTGCTACCTGCCTCTTCCTGATTCTGAGATTCCATAATATCTGTCCGTTATTCTAGGAGGTTGACTGGGTGGAGGACATGTGGAGGGAACGGAAGTCTCTGCATCACCGATGCCGAAACCGAGGGAAGCGGTCAACATCACTGAGGGCACAAAACGTGGTAGATGTCAAAACGAGGAAGACGGTGAGACATTGAAGACAGCTGACTCCACTTACTCTTTGACACACAGCGCCTTGATGTGAAGTGCCCCAAGTTTCTTCGTTACTCCTGGGAGCTCTCTTCGTTCAAAACAACTCCTACTTAAAGTCCGGAGACCTGGCCCAGTTCAGGGTCTGCCACACACTCAGCTGGGTCGCTTCTTCATGGGCAAGTGAGAGGTATGGACTTACACGATTTCTCAAGCCCATCTAGGAACTAACATTCATGATTCCAGGAATTACCAAAAGGACACATTAAAACGTGGGTTCTGAATCTAGTGAAAAACCAGACCAGGTATTTGAACCAATGACTTCCAGACTTTGGACCACAGGCAGCGCATGACAGTGATTCCTGAGAGACTGGAAACGAACGAGGCCAGTCCTATGATCGTCCAGCTTACTGCTTGGAGACGATTCCTAGGCCACCGCACTGGGAGGAGGGGAGCCCTGCAGCATCCCTGAGCAGAGAAGGTGGAGCCGGGGCCCAGGGAGACCGATGAAGCTAGAATTCACAGAGCAGAGTACTGGGAAGGAGAGAGCTCCACAGAGAGAGAACTAGAGTTCTACAGGGGGTCCTCTTTGAGTTTTCAGCCGAGTACTGATCAGCACATGTAAGTGAGGAAACTACAGGAGGCCACGGAAAGAACCACCCAAAAGGATTAGAGGAAATAAGGATTAGAGCTCATGCAAGACAGGGAATAGTCTCTGTTCCCACCAGCCAGAGTTGCAAACCTTACAATGCACGAGGCACTGAGTACTCAGAAGGGTTTTGTCTCAGTAATGGGGCCTAATTAGACTTAGGCTAACTATTGCTCTGGTCCTTTCTAATAAGGTTTAAAAGCAAGTCTCGAAAGGATCAAACTACTTCCAAGTAACTTAACAATGTCCCAGAACAACACTTAAGAATATTCAAGAAATAAAAGAATATCCAACATTCCACAGGGTAAAGTTCAAGAAAGAGAAACATGAAGAAAATTATACCAAGGCAGATCATAATCAAATTGCTTAAAACCCATGATGAAGAGAGAATCTTAAAAGTAGTCACAGAAAAAGAATTATGATATAAAAGCAGGAACAAAGGTTAGGATGACAGTAGAGTTCTTGTCAGAAACAAAGCAAACAACAAGACAGGAGAACAATAATTTTCTCAGTACCGAAAGAAAAATATTGTCAATTTAGAGTTCTATACCCAGCAAAAACATGTCAAAAAATTGACGAAGACCTTTTAAGACATATAAAAACTGAAAGAATCAATCCTCAGAGACGTGTACTATAACAAATGTTAAAGAGAGTTCTTCACGCAGGAGAAAAATGATACCAGATAAAATTCTGGCTTTCCACAGAGGAATGAAAAGCTCTGGAAGTGGAACTTTATTTACTTTAAACATGAAACGTGTGACAAGCTATTTCATAGGACTCTTTCTGTTGCCCTGGGCTTGGCTACTAGGACCAAGGATGAAAGCAGAGTTCTCAGCATTGGAGCTAGTGTCCGTCAGAATCAGAGAACCAAGAATTCCTGTGAAGAGACAGAGGTGACCCTGTCACCACCAGCCACCATTTTCCACCTGACAAGACTGAAAAGAGAGAGAGAAATCAATCTAAGGGTCACTGGAGTATAGTGAGGGGACAAGTGATTCCTGCCCTTTCTGGGGGGATAGGAAATGTACTTTCCCTCTAGGGAGGAGATTATCAGAAAACCATTCATAAAGATTGGGGTGTAAACTCATTCTCTAGTTGAACATTTGATTATGAAAAAGATCTGTGGATTTACCAGTACATCATTGGGAGCAGAGAGAGGAGTCTTGGAGAAAAAAGACAAGGCAGAAAGAAGGGATGCAGGGGGCAGTCTGAATGTACCCGGTTTGTCAAGGTTGGGAATGAGTTCCCTGTGGTTCAAGTGCATGTTACTTAAAAAGTAGTTGAATTTGTTCCATCCCCGCCCCAAGACAGCTCTCCCTGACTCCCCAGGGAGTTTGAGTTCAAAGAGTCTGTAGAGTGTACATCCAGTGATGGGAGCTCAGTGGTACAGAAGGGCTGCACCTGGATTTTCCATATCCCTGTCCTGCAAGTCCTTCTAAAGAATGCACAGGAATCCTCTACAGGAAGCCAACGTTTGGATGCCTGCCCCCTAGAGGGCATCGGCAGTCAGTCCAGGTCAGCAAGAGCAGCAGTGGCCACCACCAGGCTACAGCTGTCGTCTGTTCTTATAAGACCCTTTGCTCCTCCCTGTACTACCTTTCAGTCCAACACTTTGGAAGAACCAACCCGGAAAGAGGAAAAAGGAAGGGGGCTGGGGGAACTCCTGGAAATTGTAGTCCAATTAGCCAGGCTCTAGGTCCAAGCTCACATTACATAGGGTGGGAGAAGGGCAGAAGTGAGAATAGAATGAAGTTTGGAACTAATGTTTTAAACTGTACTGAGACTGAATATCTGAAAACAACTGGAAAATTATGGATCTTCCCGAGACACCATTAAGAGATCTACTACTGCCCACTGGAGAAGGTAGACTTGGTAATACATCTGGGAGGAGTGTATAAGAAAAATAAAAAGCTTTTATGCCTTGAAAACAAAAAACACAAAACTGTCTTTCCCCCACAGGCACAATTACCTTTGTGAAGATGCTTTTGTCTTAGTGCTGTGGTTCCTGGCAGCGAGTGAGGAGCTAATGAGGCCAGGGGGGACCCAGGAGACCACTGTGCCTTCACTATGCACTTCTGGTGAACTCCCTGCACAGCTGGCCCCAGAGCCGGTGCCTTTTCCCTGCAGCTGCGCCTCAGGGCGTGGCCTGTCTGCCTGGAAGGGACACAGGAGGACCCGGGCCAGCTGTGAGTGAAGGCCTTCCATGTCGTGTGTCTCTTCTCTGCAGAGGGGTGGTTCCTGGGTCCAAGCTCAGCTTTGGAGACATCCCTAGGCCCTGGAAGCTGCTGTCCAAGGTGGTCCCACAAGAGGTCTCGTTGGTCTGCCTGAGGATGGGGTGGGGGTGGGCGCCCTCCCTGGCTCTTCTAAGGAAAGCCCTGGCAACAAGTCATCTGCAGCTGAGCTTCGCCTGGGTTGGAGCCTGTACACTTGATTATTTCCTTTTCACTCCACAAGTGTTATGTGATCTTAATAGAATAAATTGGAACATACAGGTAAGCAAATGGATAAATAGATAAATAAATACCTCCCATGATGTCACCACGAAACGGCCACTGTTAATAACATTTTTGTGTTTTTCATCTCAGATTGGGTGTCTGACACACACACACACACAACATACACATACACACATTACATATATATACACATGTATATTCACACAAACACAAAATGGATTAATATTGTGCACAGATATTGTGGGGTATTTATAATGGTCACAATTTTCTGTTCTCTTAAATGAGGTGCATTGAATACCGTTGCACATAAATCTTTGTGTTTATTCTTTATCGTTTCCTTGAATAAATTTCAAAAGTGAGCTCTCCCAGGGAGGTTGTGTGTTTTTAACGGCTAGCAACTGAATCTCTGTGACAGAGAAGGACCTTGGGAAGAAGGTGGAGGAACAGGAGGCGCTGGACCTCAGAGAAGGCTGGGGAAGCTACTCCTGTCCTTCTCCCGTTTCTGCTACCCGCTAATCCACCCCTTCCCATCTGGCCCCTTCTCTCTGTATCCTCATTTCCCCTTTAATTCCTTCATCTCTCGCGCCCCCCCCCACCGCCATTTCAACTCGGAACTTTTCCATCCTGTGCTCAAATCCCATGCTCTTTTGAACTTTCTCTCCACCGTTCAGCCTGCCTGCCTTTGTGCTGCCTTCTTGACCGTGTGCCACGTGCTCACCACGTGGCTGCAGTGGCCTTGGAGTCACAGCCTTGTGGATTCCTCTACCACAGAGTATGTTCTCTGCTAGGAAAATGGTGCATTCCGTAAACTGGTGGTGTTCAGTTGAATCTCAGAGGGATTTTACTCCTCAAAGTGCTTTTGTACCTTCCAAACTTGCAGCTTCAGGCTGCTTTTGAACATCTCAATGGCCGCTGGGACAAAAATAGCACTAAATGGAGAATGTATCCAAAAAAAGACTCTACAATTTCAGATATTGCATAGACAGAGAGATATACTACACGAGTCTTTTCAAACGGATTAAAGCAGTGACTTTCCATGTTTTTCATCTCATGGTACATATAAACTAATTATTAAAATTTTGCGGCACACCAAAAAATGTTATATTTTTTGCTGACCAGACAAAAAATAGGTATAAGTTTGATTCATTCACACCTGACAGTTATTGTTGTGTAGGTTTGCCTTTATTTTATTTACTTATTTATTTTTTGACAATCCCAGGGAAAAGAGGTCAGTGCCTCTTTTCTAAACAGTGTGGTATAGCAAGTTTTAAATATTCTTACAGCACACCAGTATGCCTCTCACTGGGTGAAAATCACTGGATTAAAGGATGCCACACATAGCTTTCACAAAATAACTCTTCGCTTCTGGTGTGGCTAGGAGGGTGAGGGGTGTGTGTAGGCTTCTTAAAAGCATTCTGATGCCATCTCCTGGTAAGGTCAAGGGCTTGGAACTCAAATGCACAAGAAATAAGCACCCTGTGGAGCACAGTACATGCCGTCCTCTCCGTGCCTCCAATTATTTCTGAAAGTTTCCTTTCAATGTTTACATCGTGTCTTTAGCAGTGTTTGACTTCCTGTAACTCTCCTCATGAGATTTCAGGTTTGCAGTGAGAGTCTTTGTTACCATCTTTTCTGCTCCCAGAGCCCCTTTTCTGTTCCAGAAATTCGGCGCAGGAAAGTCGATGCTTCCCTGGGCAGATGAGTCACCAACAAAATGTCTGAATTCTCAAAAGGTGATGGTCTCACTCCAAGCTGGTGAATTCCACGCAAAGACAAAGCTCTGTTTGTCACCCTGTCCGATAAGAACAATCTGGGGCGTGTTCTCTGTTTGGTGCAGGAAACAAGAGGTGGGTGATTCCACTTTGTGGAATTTGGCAATCTTCTCTTCAGTCAGTATCTCTTATTTTGTTACTCATATTTTAACTGAAAGAAAAGAGGTCTTTTAAGAAGAATGAGAAACCTGTAATTTTAACGTGGAAAGGTAAGGAAGGAAGCGTGGGATGTGTTCAGAGGACACAGTTCATCTTTCTGGCTGGAGCCAAGGGTGTGTGGCGTCAGGAGGGGTGGGTGCCAGCGCAGGGAGGGCGGTGCAGGAGCTCAGGCTGATTCTGAAAGCAGTGGGAGAAAAGGAAGAGTTTTCCATAAAGTGGATTGGAACTGTGTTATAAGGGAATGATGTGTTAACGATGCGTGAAGTGGAATGGAAAATAGAGAAAGGGGGGACAGGGGAACCTGAGGGAGGCCCACTCTAGTTCTCCAGGCTGAAGGAAGTGGGTAGGTGAATGTCAGAATGGAAAAGATGTTACAGGGATGGGGGGTGGGGGGAGAGTGGCGGGGGAGGGGGCAAGCAACTGTAGGGACAAAAGTTACAGGATCAGGGTGGATATGGATGGCAAAAATGGCGCCAGGCTTTCCCCATAGGGCAGGTAGGAGCGGTGGTGCCACGTAGAGATCTGAGGGAAACATGAGTTTGAAGAAACAGGCACACGGAGTTTGAGGTGTCAGTGGGGCGCGCAGGTGGAGAACAGGAGATAACTGCAAGTGTGTGGTGGGCACTCAGAGGCTTACACTGTTAGCTGAGATGTTAGGCCAGGCTTCAGATTAAATGAGTTACCTGCATTGAGGAGCCTGCCGAAGCCATACTGTTGGATGAAAACATGGGAGGTTTCCCAGGGAGCGAAAAAAACTACGGGCAACTGAGCAGGTCCTTGAAGGATCCTGGCTTAGGGAACAGGGAGAAAAGCAGTTTGAGAAATAGTCTCACTGGAAATGAACAGGGGCCTGGGAAGCCGAGGGAAGAGTGTTAAGAAGCGGATGGTCGGCAGTATCCACTTGAGAGCTGAGAAGATGAAGGGTGGAAGCTGGTGGTGGTCTCTGAGAGAGCCTCTACAGGACGGGGTGGGGGGTGGTGGGGGTGGGCAGAGTCAAATCATAAAGCATTGAAAAGCAAGTTGGGTGCAATTAATGCCACGGAACCGTGCATTTTAAGATAGTTAAAATGACAAATTTTATGTCATGTCGAACCACAAAAAGTGAGAGAAAATGTAAACATTTAGAAGGTCATATTCTTTACACCAGCAATTTTCAACTAGTGTGCCGCAAGAATTTTTAAAACACGCAGTACCTGACTATTCAGTCAGGGGCACCGGCCTCTTCTACCTTAGACTGTCAAATAAAAGCCTGACAACAGCCCACACAACATTAGCTGTTACATCTATTTTATACTTAATTTTTTGATCAGATGGGCAAAAAAATATAACATTTTTTGGTGTGCCACAGAATTTTAGTAATTAGTTCATGCATGCCATGAGATGAAAAAGGTTGAAAAGTGCTGCCCTACACTTTTCTCTATGCTTGAAATATATAATAAAGTGCTATAAAAAGTAAGTGGAGAAGAAATTAAGCGGTGAGTCAGAAATGGAGGTAGCAAATACAGATTCCTCACTGGAGAAGTGTAAGAGCTGAGTGAAGGAACAGAGGGATAGATGGCAGAGCTTGAAGGAATAATAAGACAGATCAAATTTGTTTTCCTTTTCATGAGTCAACTTGAATATGTTTCTAGATGGAGTGTAAGGCTCCGGGGGCTGGGGGAGTGAAGGTGAGGGGTGTGCAGTGGGTTGAATGGTGGTGCCCAAAAAGGTATGTCCATGTCCTGATCCCCAGAACTGCGACTGTGACCTCATCTGAAAAGAGGATATTTGCAGATGTGCCAATAATTAAGGGATCTTAATGTCAGAGATGACATCATCTGAACTATTTGGTGGGTCCTAAATCCAAAGACAAAGACCCTTATAAGAAACAGAAGAGCCCTGGTTGGTGTGGCTCAGTGGATTGAATGCCAGCCTGTGAACAGAAAGGTCACTGGTTCAATTCCCCATTAGGGCACATGCCTGGGTTGCAGGCAGGGTCCCCAGTTGGAGGCATACAAGAAGCAACTTATTGATGTTTCTCTGGTATTTCAATGTTTCCTTCCCCCACCCCTCCTTCCCTCCCTTCCCCTCTTTTTAAAAATAAATAAATAAAATCTTTTTTAAAAGAAGAAGAGAAGACACAGAGAGACCAGAAGGCCATGTGAGGAAGATAAAAGCAGAGACGGGAGTGATGCAGCCACGTGTCAAGGAATGCCTCCTGTCATCAGAAGCTGGAAGGGGTCGGGAAGGAGTCTCCTTTCAAGCCCCGGGAGGGAGCATGGCCCGGCCCTCCCGCTGAGGTCAGACTCTGCCCTCCGGAATTATGAGAGCGTGCATTTCTATTGTTTTAAGGCACCATGTTTATGTTTATTTGTTACAGCAGCCTAGGAAACACTTGGGGGTCAGGGCTTTGGGACGGGGGCAGGGTACTTGGCTAGCGTTCGAGGTCTGGGAACAGACCTGGGGCTGTGTGTTGGCATCTGGGTGCTGCCCAGCCCAGCCCAGCCCAGGGCCAGCACGGCTAGTGCTCAATTGTTAGTTTAGAAACTCGGGGATCAAATAAACACAACAGGATTTCATTCACAGAAATAATTTCCTGTTGTCTTCACTTTTTTGTTTTCTTTTTCCCACTTCCTTGTAGAAAATCAACAAAGATTTCAGTATTGATGTTCTTCTCTCCCACCTTCCAGCTTGTAAACTGACAGTAGAGTCCCGCGGTCGTCCCCAGGGGTTCCTATGGGGAGATGCCCCTGGGAGCTTGCACCTCGTGCTTAGCCACGCAGGCAGAGTGGCAGTGGCTGTGATGGAGCTGGGCAGCTGAGGCAAAGGCAGATCTTCAGGGAGGCGGGGAGGTAGGGAGGCAGGCCTTCTCAGTGCGTGTTAGTTACTGGTTTCGACCGTCTCAATCCTTCCGATTTCCAGGGACAGAGCGGGCCTCTCCGACGGGTGGGTGCTCAGCAAGCCGGGAGAGATGACCGTCTCCTTAGTCAACTCTCCCCTGCGTTTGCTCAGGCCTTGTATTCCCTACCCAGCACGCTGACCTATTTGGGTGGAAAAGCCTTCCCCAGCGAGAACCTGGAAGATGGACAGAAGCCCATAAAGTGCCTGAGGACAGGACAGACTGTGCCACACGGTGTAGCTTCCGCACGCTGGCGGCCTGTGTGCACAGTGGACACCAAATAACCTTTTTGGCCTTTATATCTAATAAAGAAACTTCACTCTTTTAAACTCATATCTCACTCTACTTCCTACGTGGAGAATTCCACCATTGTAAAGCTACCAAAGAAATTAAAATTTTTAAGAAGCATGCTTTACCAAAGAGCCTCTGGCTGAGATCTTTGGATCTGTGCCCCCGAGGGCTCCAAAGCAGAGCTCCAGCTGGGCGCCGTCAGGCTTGCCGTCCTGTTGTGGGTGGTGGTTGCTAGAACAGGGACTGTTTCGTTTAACAGAGCAGAGCAGGCTGTGAGCAGGCGGCAGCAGCCATGGGACAAGACACAACCAAATCTGACTTTGAAGCACCCCATCCTGGCCACAAGCAAACTCCCTCCTTGAGGGTTTCTCGGGGAGAAAGATGGTCGTGGAACCTGGAGAGCCCCCTGCGGAGGAATTAAGTTGCAGTCAGCCTCAAGTGCTCTGAGCATTCAGCTGCCCAGCACTGCCCCAAAACCTGGCTGCTACAGAGCAGAATTCAGCACGTGGGCGGGGTGGGGTGAGGGGTAGGGGGGCGGTCTTGGGCTGAATCCAAGAGGGTTAGTTTCTGAAAAGCCTAAAGAATTCCCAGCATATCTCTAGAATGAGTGTAAGAGCCAGATTCCGAAAGATTATGTCCTCTACGGATGCTTTAGCACCCAGCTTAATGAGAATTTAACAGAAATCAAAGGTTGTTCAGCTGGAGTCGACGTATCTAAGAGGCAAACCTTTCTTAAACCCTGCTAATGTACAACCCCAAGCCACAACTGGATTCAATTACTGCGTGGAAAGAAAGGCATTTTCTCATAAAGCTGCTCTGTTTCCGTGCCCGGCTGCAAGCTGGGTCAGCCACGACAAAGACAAGCCTGTGCGTTGTTTTTGGTTGTTTTTCTTTTCAGGCTCTTGCTCTGGTACTGCCAGGCCCCAAGCTGTTTGGATCAGTTATGCGGGGGCCAGTTCACGTGTTTTTGGCTTTCAGCCTTTCTGTCCGGTGTTGATAGAAGAGCCAGCTGATGCCCGGCATGACCAGCAGACCTGATGGGCTGCCCAGCAGGACTCAGGGGTTGCACTGCGCCCAGGTGCCCCTGGGGAGCAGTGCTTGTGAGGAAGGCATGTGGGAGAGATTGGAGGCATCTTGAGACAGGCCTAGCACAAATGGATTTGGGTGCCACTGCTCTCAATATTCGTAATAGTACCTAACAGAGTGTTTATGTGCTCCGAGTTATCCTGTCCTAAGAGCTTTACATATGTTAACCCAATACTCCCAACAGTCCTCGGAAGTAGCTACTGTCATTATCTCTAATTTACAGATGGGGAAGTCGAGGCACAGAGGGGTGACATAATTTGCCCAAGGTCATACAATTTGTAAGTGGCTCAGAGCCCAGGCTCTTGGTTGCTACATTGTCAAAGGCTGTGTTGCAGAAACTTTAAAACCATGATAGGCATTTATTTAGCTACGGAACATATTTATAGTATTCTTAATTCATCATTTTCCTTAATACACCTGGGAGACTATTTATTTATTTATTTATTTATAAATCACAAGCCTGGGGAGACCCATTCGATCCAGCCTGCTTTGGGGCAGACAAGAAGTGATTATTATTACTATGGAAAGTCAGTGGGCTTTCGCAGAAGATATTGCACCCAAGGAGGCTAAGAACCAGCTGGCTCAGCTATCCGATCAGCGGCTCAGGCTTCCTGAATGAGCTTGGTTCTCCGATTAGAAAATCCAGGATCTCCAGCCTGAATGAACAAGTGGATAGCTCAAGCTCCACCCATTAGCTTAATTCACTGTGACAACTATTATTTTGTTGCCTCTCAGCTCCAAACTCACCCTTCATTACTTGCTCAGCGATAATGGCCCTGGACCCATAAGCAGCTCTCCTTTGTCAGCTAGCGTGGTGTTCAGCCTTGTCAGCAGAGGATCCTACGGGATGCTGTGGAAGGAGGGGGCTTCTCTTTCAGTCCCTGTGGGCCTGCATTGTCAGGCTCTTGCAGCGTGCACAGCTGTTTCTGCCGTGCTGGGTGGCCAGCAGCAGGCCGGTCTTTCACGGGGCAGCTTCCCTGGGGACCTCCTTGTGCATGACTTCTGTTGAGACCCCACAGGAGGCTTCCTAGTAGAGTGCCAAAAATGCAGTACCTTCCTGTGGATGGTTTCTCTGTTATGCCACTGGGGAGGTCTGCAGTGGATTCCGGGCCATGGTATCCCACCTCACGGACGGCTTCCTCAGCACTTCAGAGAGCAGGTTTCTGGAAGTTCTCACCAGTGCGGCCCGCTGTGAACTCTTCCGCACTCCAGGGAGCCACGGCCCTACCCTCTGCACTGAGGCCCAGACCCCAGCCCAGGGAGGAGGCAGCTCTGCCTGCGTGTTCTAGCTCCGCCGGGAGGGGGAGCTGCTCGCTCTCTGTGCTCCCGGTTTCCTTAGCTCTCTGTTTACCTCTCAGTAGCTAATCTCTTGTTGCTCCAGTTCCCTGTTCCCAATTCTCTATAGTTAACTTTCCGTGTAGAAATTACTGTGTGATTTGTTTCCTGTTTAAACTCTAACTAATAAATTCAGCGTGTTTTTCCTTGATCTATCATTTAAAATAAAAATGCAGCCTCCTTTCCATGGAAAACATGTAAGAGTCACGGGAGAAATAAAAACGACATAAAAACGTGAAAATACTTGCACTATAAGTTTACTAACACATACTAAGCTTAAATAATAAATTTACTAAGTTAGAGAATTCTCTCTTCAATTCTTAACTCTATCTGCAGGATTCTTATTTAGTTGGAACCCTTGGACAGAACTGGGTCTGTGCTCCACGTTTATCAGTTTGACATAAAACAGTTTAATGTCGTCCCACGACCCTCCCGGGCCCCTGTCCACACAATCTTTCATTTAGCATCATTCGTGGCAATATAATATCCCACTTTTTCATATGCTAAACTTTGCTTAGCTAGTTCCTAACTGATGGATCCTTGAGTTGGGTCCTGCCTGTCCACATTACAAAAGCACAGCTTAAAATATCTCTGCTCCAGTTGCCGCAGCCTCACCTAATTTTTCATCTGTCTCTCCCTTTCTCATTCCTCTTCACAGGTGGGTGCACGCATTTCCCCACAGGTAGACAAGAGATTATAGGAAAAGGGATGAGAAGCACAGGGGGAGTGTCTGCCCAAGATGGAAGATGGAGCTTTTATGGAAGTAAAGGCTTCAAGAAGCAGCAGGAGCTACTCAGGAAGCACCCCCTGCCGGGAACAGAACCAGCAGCAGCAGCAGGGGCAAGAATTGGTGGGAATGGGGGGAACTAAGGCTCGGGAAGAAAGTCGTTGCAGAGACCAAGCTGTCTTTTCTTGAGTCTCTCGTATTGTCACTTGTGACTAATGCATTAGTCATACTGAGCACGTGGAAACTGTGCAATGTACACTAGGAAAACATTTTAGTGCTTAA
This sequence comes from Tonatia bakeri, assembly GCA_004024845.1. Taxonomy (NCBI): domain Eukaryota; kingdom Metazoa; phylum Chordata; class Mammalia; order Chiroptera; family Phyllostomidae; genus Tonatia; species Tonatia bakeri. The sequence goes on from PVIA01003958.1 coordinate 97,082, forward strand.
GAATAGCCACAAAATCAAGCAGTGCTTGAAGTAATTGAGAGTGGGAAGCACATTGTGATTACTACTCTCTGACATTTTAAACCACCAATAACTCCATTGTTTTCTGAATTCCCAGAGTGTCGGGAACACACACACACAAAAACCCCTTTGTCGACTCAACTAAGTGGATGTTAACCTCATACTGAAACCTTTTCTTTTCACAAAAAGAGCATTTGTGGTATGATATCCAGAGGGAGCTTAAGCATCGCACCCTTCACATTGTTCATGTATAATATCTATCTAAAGATTCTTTATTTCTCACTCATTCTTTGATTTGAGTTCTTATTGTTGTTCAATTACAGTTGTTCCACACCCCCCACCCCGTTGCTCTCCCCTGCCCTGCTCACCCCCCTCCCACAGTCAGTCCCCACGCTGTTGTCCATGCCTATGGGTCCCTTATACATGTTCCTTGACCAGGCCCTTCCCCTTCTTTCCTCTGTTCCCCCCCTTCCCCTCCCCTCTGGTCACTGTCAGTCTGCTCCTTATTTCCATATCTCTGGTTCTATTTTGCTTGCTTGTTTGTTGCATTTGTAGGAGTTTTGCTGCATATGCCATTGTCAGTTACTTTCTTCGATCACTCTGAGGATAATATTCTACAGTTTTCCAGTTGCTCTATAAAGGTGTCCGCTGACAACCTAATTGGTTCTCTGTAAGTGATCTGCCTTTTTTCTGCTTGTTGCCTTTAAGATCTTCTTTTTGAGTTTAGCATGCTGCACTTTAATTACAATGAGTCTGAGAGTAGATTTTTTAAAATTTATCCTGCAAGGTATATATTATCTGCTTGTATTTGCAGGTTCATATTGCACACCAGTTCTGGACTTTCTTGTTCATTATTCTCAGTGTTGCCTTTTCTCCTATTCCTCCTCGTCTTTTTTGGGACTCCTACAGTCAGTCTCTGAAACCTCATTCTGTCCTCCATGTCCCAACCTCTCTTTCTCATTTTCTATCTTCCTGCCTTTCTCCGTGCTGTATTCCGGGTAATCAATTCAGACACCCTAGTTAAGTGATTCTCCTTTCAACTGTGCCTGATTTATTGTTTAATTCAGCCATTGAATTCTTATTCCAACAATTATATTTTTAATTTATTAATGTTTTACTTGGCTCTTTTTCAAATCTGCCTGGTTGTATTTCATAGTCTCTTGTACACACTGATGATTCCATCTTAGATTTAAAAAATCATTTTATTCATAATATTTAAAATTTTGCACTTGATAACTCCAATACTAAAGTCCTGGAACTATAAATGTATTGTTTATTGTTTCTGCTTTCTATCATATATGGTGGCTTATATTTCTGCTGTTTGGTGATCTTTGATTCTGAACTCATTTTGCTCCATTCGTGAGAGTCCCGAGGGCCTGAACTGGGGTTGTTTACTGCAGAAGAGGTTTTCATTTGCTTCTTTCAGGACCTGAAGGGCTGATTTAGTCCTTTTCAAGAGTCAGGGTTTAAAGCAGCAGGCTTTTGCACCTTGCAGTGGGCCCAGAACTTAGTGCTCAGTTTTGTCCTGCTCATTTCTTTGGACTCTGGAGGGTTTCCTCACTATCTTATCTGCCAGCTCAGCCATACACATTAAAAACCACACTGTGTTCAGGATCTAATAGAACTGTGGCAGGAGAGCCTTCAGGGGATTGGCTCTGCCACATGCTGAGAATGGATGGCCACACAGACACGGCAGCAAGATAGACACATGCAGGAGACACAGCCTGAACTTAGAAATTTTAAGATAAAATAAAGATAAGAAATAACTAGAGAAAGTTTCAAAGCTCTCTTGTCTCTCTAGGTATACGTACGAACTCTTTCCAGCAGATTTCCAGCCATGTGCTATGACAACTAGAGACATTTATTGAAGAAGGTATCAGAAACATTGTACACAGGACAATGATGCCTCAGTCCCCTTCAATGGGCACCTTGGGACCTCACACAGTTCTCCCAGTCACCATCAGCTGCCCCATTGTATTTTCATGAATCTCATTGACAGTCTGAAATCTCTTCCCTTTCAAAGGTGTTTTTAGTTTTGGGAAAAGCCAGAAGTCACAGGGTGCCAAATTTGGGCTCTAGGGAGCTGAGTCATCTAGGTGATTTCATGTTTTGCCAAAAAATTCTGCACGAGATGTGATGCATGAGCGGGCACGTTGTCACGATGAAGCTGCCAATCACCAGTTGTTCATAACTGCAGCCTGCTGAATCATCTGAATAGTTTCTGTGGAGGAGTGTTAAAGCTTAACGCAGAATTTGATGCAGCTCATTGGTCTACTTGCTCAGTCACTTTGAATGTAACAGCCACACAGTGCACATGCGCACTCAATGGCGTCTACCACCCCCACTGACTGTACAGTAAAGTCGTCATTGTTCACGCATGTGCATTCCAGTCCACCCTCCTCAGCTTCCAGGTTACATTGGTGTTGTGCAAACTGTTTTCATTTTATTAACAATGGCTAGACTTTTTCTGGACAGATCTTGTACATATATGCCACACACACACACACACACACACACACACATTTTTTAAAGGTGACTTTAAAAAAAAAGATTTTATTTATTTATTTTTAGAAAGAGGGGAAGGGAGGGAGAAAGAGAGGGAGAGAAACATCAACATGTGGTTGCCTCTCACATGCCCCTCACTGAGAACCTGGCCGACAACCCAGGCATGTGCCCTGGCTGGGAACTGAACCAGTGACACTTTGGTTCGCAGGCTGGCACTCAATCCACTGAACCACACCAGCTGGGGGCGTATTTTTTACTCAGTGAATTACAATATTTTATTTTCACAATTTTAATTAGACATAAGCAACAAGTAGAAAAAATGGGGTTTAAAGTTAAAGATAAACTGTGTTCAAGTTCCTGTTCTCCATGACCTTTGGTAAATCACTTCATCTCTTTGAGTCACGCTACCTGTATGTGACAAGGTAGTAATAAAGATTACATGAGAACATACCTTTAAGACCTCTGTAAACCATACTATGACTACACACACACACACACACACACATATATATTTAAAAAGTTACAAATGGATGAAGAGCTGATACTTGAAGTAAGTATAAGATTCCCGGTATGGACAGAAGCTGGTATTCAGGGTGGAGTCAACAGCATTAACAGAGGCACCAAGAGGGAATAAGTAAGGTTTTATCTTTGAGTCTCTGTTTATAAAACAGACCTCGTCTTACTGTTATTTTATCCCTCATAATTATAAGACGTAGCTAGTAATTTTTCATAAGAATATCCCTTTGAAAGTCCCCTATCATTTCCTTATTTACCAGATGGGTGCTCATTAGAGTCCTGGTCTTAGCAGGTGGCTTTGATACGTGGACAATGAATGGATGGCCAGGACGTTTACTCTCCTTCATGAGTTTGTAGTTACAGGTGCCGATTCCAAGCAACAGTAGCTCAAAGAGGGGCATCTGATTTCTTACTTCTGTGTGCAAAGATAATGTTTTTTCCTTCCAAGAGTCACTTATCGAGGAGAGCTTTGAGAGTAATGGCTTCTGTTTTAACACTACACTCCGCCCCACCCCCACCGATGTGTGTACGCCTTCTCCTCAGTACAGCAGAGTCCTCCTGGCTCAGCGTCCACCTGAATCTGCAGCGCTGTCCTGAACACTGTATTTCTCTGGTCTTCAAAACAAGATGATCCGAAACAGAGCCTACTTCTGGTTTGGAAATTAGTTGTAGAATATCTGGGCTCTGAACAAAAACCACATTTGAAAGAGTGTGCCTTTTCTTTTATTGGCTTTTGCTCTTAAAAGCAAAGGCTGAAAAACAGCTGTTAGCTGTTTATACAGTATTTTTTATTTAAGCGTAAGACAATAGCTGTTTTCTTCTCGGCTTAGAATGGCACACTTTTTTCTTGGGCCATTTAAGTCCTCTCTCCGTGTGGCCTCGAGTATTGGTATGCACCTCCTCTCTCCCCCGGGTTTCTGGAGGAGATTAAGGGTTTCTTTATTTCCCTCTTCAGTTTTCTGTTTTGCTGTCTGGAAGTCAGACTTTGGTTTCCCAGAATAAACGGCTGAGTTGGTACCAGGTCAGAGCTCTGCAGGTCGTCTGTTGGCCAACCTGACACGGGTCCTCTGAAGACACTCCAGAGGAAGCTTCTCTGGTGCAAAGGGCCTGTAGGTGTGTGGGCAGACCACAGGAACAGAATAGATATGGAGTTAAGCTATTGTCATCTGTCTGGAGCCCCGGACATTGATGATTGGTTTCCCTTATTTGGAATTCAGCAGATAATTCTTGCCAGTCCTCGCTTCCTCAGACATGCTCTAAGGACACTGTTTTTCATCATCACCCTCGTGGGCCAGAGCAAAGCCAGATCAGCAAGGCTCCCGCAAGACTTGTAGATGAGTGAAAAAACACTCCTTAGCCCACACGAGGATCCAGCTGAAACGTTTTCTTGCCTCCTCATCTCATGTGTTACTACAGCAATTCTCATTATATGAGGCAACAGTAACAACTCCAGGGTACCTGTTACTTCAGGCTTTCCTGAGGTTTTGTTTGCCCATAAGCTGCTTCTTTTTCATCAATTTAGCCTCTCTCAGGTCTTCAACTTGTGTAGATTTGTACGTGGGAAAATAGTGTTGCCTATGATGCTTAGAAAGGCCAGCGTCCTGTGCTTCATTAAGAGTAAACGGTGGCTGAGGATGCCTCCGGGGACCGCGCACACTATGTTGTGCAGGCCGTGCGCTGAGCCCCATTGCTTATTTGCCCATCCACCACGGGCCAGGCTTCCCTACACCAGTGCTCCGGGCTTGAGACTTCTTGCAAGGTGACCTCCGAGAAGCACTGCAAATTCGTGAAGATGCAGATGCACCTGGGTGAGAGACAGTCCCTGTGCCCTCACGGGGAACCTAGGTATTTGTGAATCTGCAGTAATGATGAAACTTCCACTCCCCTAACAACCCCTGAGAGGTACTCTTCAATCTTAATTTTTTTTGTCACACATGATCAAACAGTTTTTGCTCTTATTTAATAAGGAACAACACATTATAAGTTTTTTCTTTTAGAATAATTGGCTCAAATGAGATGCTTAGAACAACAGTTCCTGTGTGTGTAATTGAAAAAACTAGGTTTATATGACATTATTTCAAAAATGGTTTTGTGGTAAAATAATATCTCCTTGGGAGATACAAGTTTCCGTATATCACAGGTTCCGAAAAGTCCTGCAGCACAGAAACTCTGTGGGACTCTGTTTCCGTGGGGCATCTCGTACCCTGGCTCAGTACATCTCTGGGAAAAACTGGTCCCGAAATCTGTCTTGAAGCCCACGTTTTCAGCATCCTCACATTCTGCTTGGCAGCTCAGGACTGGAAACTGCAGAGGATCCTGGTTTCTGCCACCCTATCCCACTGCCAAGCTCCCCATTGTCCTCCCCGACACCCTTTGCTTACGGGGCCAGCTAAAATCAGGAGCCTGTGCCCAAGAATGGGACCAGTCAGACTCCCATTGACTTCCTCAGGGCCTTGAACTAAGAGAGGAGAAGTGCTGACAGTTGGAAGAGAATTGGCCTCCTCTCCATGGTTGTCCTTACCTGCCCTCTTGCCTGCAAGGGGCTGCCTCCCTTTTGTGGTACATCTGCTTCCTTGATTAATAACCGCACAGTTCATCTGCTACTCCATTCTAGGCAGTGGGCCAGTGTGGTGGGCAGAGGCACAACTGCTGTGAAGGAAAGTAATGCAGAACCATAGCTTCTCTTATAGAAAGGGGTAGGCATTCCCAAGTATAGGGATAAGGGTATTTGCCCTTAGCCATGTTACGGCTAGCATGGAACATGAAGTCTAAGTTGAAATGGGTGTGGCAACCACCAAGAAACTCCCATAACTTTGCAAAGGGGGAAAAGTAGACAGTGACATGGACCACCGTACCATGCCACATAGGCACCAGCTTCCTGAGTGCGGAAGCACCCGTCTCAGCCCAGAGATCAGAAACTTGGTAAAACAGAGTTCCAAGGTTCTACCCACTCTCTTTGTAGGTGTGTGTAGGGGCAGGGTAAGGGGAGCAGAGGGGCAAAGAGGAGGAGGGAACAGGCACTTTCTGGCCAACTATTCTTTTAAGCAGAGGCCAGTGGGACTTTTCAAAGGAGAGTGATTTCCATTTGTCCATGAAATCTGTCTGGGAACGTGTAGGTTGTGCCATGCATGGACAGATTGCATGTGGTGTTGGGCAGCGGGTTTATTTGGTTACATTTATGCCCACATACACTGTGCTTGTACTCTTTGCAAGGAGAAAATAAAAAGCTAGAATCTTTTTTACTAATGGTTGCATAACAATCATTAGTTTCATAGCTGAGTAAGTTATGCAGAACTATGCTTTCAGTTATTTTGTTACCAATCTGCCCCAGGAGCAAGATGAGGCTGATAAAATGTTTATGGGCTAGTAAATTTTTTTCTACTAATTTGCAAGGTTATAATAAAACCCATGAACTTGATGGCCTGCAGGAAACATAATAAGAACTAAGACCGTACAGTAATTTGGAGCAAAAAGGCCTCTTAAGGCCCTACAGGAAATGACTCTCAGAAAAAGAGATGAATCACAGTATTTTAAACAGAGAAGAATGATGCTAAGTTTGTACTTAACCAATTAGAGCTGGAGGAAAGATTTTTCCAGATGGAAATGGTGGAAATTTTCTGCTTTCACTTATTCTTGCTTTACTGAGTACAATTCAAGTGTATAAAAACAATACTCAAATGAAAACAGTTGCTGGAGTACAATGTATATTGTCCTGTAATAGTAACTTCTAGGGTTTCACTCGGTTTTTTTTGCACAGTATGCACAGTCATATAGTGCCCTCTTGTGGCAGAAATAGTACAATTAAAATTTAGAAGAGGCTCTGGTGTATTTTATATTAGTAATTGATCAGACTTGTTTTGGGAAAGTTTGTTCAAGGGACAAGCTGGTTTGCAGAAGGTGTTTGGCAAAAAGCGTTCTTGCTGGAGCACCTCAGATCTGTACGTCTGGGGCTGCAGCGGCTGGGGTGGGGGTGCATCCTCACACAAGGGGAGCAGCCATGAAAGGAATCCTGGTATTTTATCAAATGCAAAGAAATGACCATCCCAGAAGGCCGGTATTTTAAGTTTCTGTTGAATGTTAAAATTTACTCATTTGTAACATTTTATAGTTATCTGCACCTATCAATAACAGTAATTGCTATTGTGTCAGCCATTGTATGCATATTATCTCATTTTAGCTCAAAACTATAGGGAAACCAAGGTTTGGAGATATTAAGGAACTGTTTGAGTGCCCCCAACTAGTAAATGGCAGAGCTGGGATTTGAATTAACCTTCCCCTGATTCTATCAGCCTGTGCACTTAACGCCATTCCAGGCTTAAATACTTAATTCACACGAGATGCTGCAGCTGGGCGCCCTGGACGCGTAACGTACAAGACATCCTTCAGGACTTGTCCTAAATACAGAAATAAGAACACACAGGGTGGGACAACAGCAGTTTTCCAGTTGTTTGTGTGGAAAGTAATACCAAAATTAATAAATTACAACGCAAGAATAAACTCTATTTTGCACACTCACAACTGTAAGCCTAGTTTTGCCATATCCCATACATGGAAAAACTCAATGATGAAAAGCTGAAAGCTTTTCTTCTTCCTCTAAGATCAGGAACAAGACAAGGATGCCCACTCTTGCCACTGTTGTTCAACACAGATTGGAAGTCCTAGCCAGGCAATTAGGCAAGAAAAAGAAATAAAAGATATCCATCCATATTGGAAAGGAAGAAGTAAAACTGTCACTGTTTGCAGATGATATGTTATACACAGAACTGATAAATAAACCCACTAAAGTTTCAGGATTGTGGGCCAAAGAATGTCCAGCATACAGAAGTTTCATAGGAGTTTATCTGAGCCCAAAATTTGAGGACATGCCTGGAAACATGACCTTGATGGGCTGAGGAAATGGTCTGGAGAACGGCAGTTTTGCATCTTGTTTTATACGTTAGAATGAAAGACGATGTAAGGAGGGTTACCTGAAATCCACTAGTGGTAGATTAAGGCAGTAGGAGAAAGCAAAGCAGGGAAATCTCTGGGATTGGTTAAAAAGCAAAATGGAGAAACATACTTCTTTTACCTTGATGGGTACAGGATGGTTAGTCATTAACATTCACATAGGAATGCTATGAACGGAACAAGAGAACAATGAAAAGAAAATTCAAAGAAAATTGCTCTGACATTTCAAAGGTATGTTATCCTGGATGCACAAGAACAGTGGACAAGGCTCACTTAAGTTCAACACTGGCCTTTGCTAAAGAAGCTACAGGCCTGGGACATGGCTACACACCATGGCCTGCCCAGGTAGGAATTTTATGTGTGGTTGCTTTCGGTGATCATGTTTGTACGTCCTGCCCTCACAGCCTCTCTGCCTTTAGCTTCCTCAGCCCTGAGTCACCTGTCCCCTGTGTCTTACAATTTCAGGGGATTTTCACATGGAGCTCTCTGAGAGATTTCCCAAAAGCTCCTTCTACCAGACGTTTGAGAAGGGGTGCCACTGCTCCTCACAGCCTAGCAGCAGCCCCTCCCACACGCCCACCCGGGCGGGGTTCCCGGAGGGAAGTCCCTGACTGTTGGGTGTCTTCAGCGTGCGCTGTGTTCTTGGGCACCTGTGTTGAACATCTTCGTCTTCGTCCGTCTCATAACTTGCTTTGTGGATAAAACTTAACATATCTCAACATCTCATTCAAAATTTCCAATTTAACATTTTGTTAAATAGTTAGATTTAGAAAAGTTAAAACATTTAAATTATTTCTTTTTTAAAGTATATTTTATTGATTATGCTATCACAGTTGTCTCATTTTTTTTCTTCCCTTTATTTCCCTCTGCCCTGCTCCTCCCCTCCCACCAACAGCATTCCCCGCCCAACTTAGTTCATGTCCATGGGTCATGCTTTCAAATTCTTTGGCTTCTCCATTTCCTATACTCTTCTTAACCTCCCCTTGTCTATTTTGTACCTACCATTTATGCTTCTTATTCCCCGTTCTCCCCCCACCCCTCCCCTCTGATAACGCTCCATGTGATCTCCATTTCTGTGATTCTGTTCCTGTTCTAGTTGTTTGCTTAGTTTGTTGTTGTTGATTTTTTTAGGTTCAGTTGTTGATAGTTGTGAGTTTGTTGTCATTTTACTGTTCATAGTTTTGATTGCCTTCATTTTCTAAGTCCCGTTAACATTTCCTATAATAAGGGCTTGGTGATGATGAGCTCCTTTAACTTGACCTTATCTTAGAAGCACTTTATCTCTCCTTCCATTCTAAATGATACCTTTGCTGGATAGAGCAATCTTGGATGTAGGTCTTGCCTTTCATGACTTGGAATACTTCTTTCCAGCCCCTTCTTGCTTGTAAGGTTTCTATTGAGAAATTAGCTGATAGTCTTATGGGAATTCCTTTGTAGGTAAGTGTTTCCTTTTCTCTTTTAAGATTCTCTCCTTACCTTTAAGCTTGGGTAATTTAATCATGATGTGCCTTGGTGTGTTCCTCTTTGGGTCCAATTTCTTTTGGACTCTGAGCTTCCTGGACTTCCTGGAAGTCTATTTCCTTTGCCAGATTGGGGAAGTTCTCCATTATTTTTTCAAATAAGTCTTCAATTTCTTGCTGTTGTTCTTCTCCTTCTGGCACCCCTATGATTCGAATGTTGGAACATTTAAAGATGTCCTGGAAGTTCCTAAGCCTCTCCTCATTTTTTTTAATTCTTATTTCTTCATTCTGTTCTGGTTGAATGTTTCTTTCTTCCTTCTGCTCCAAACCATTCATTTGAGCCCCAGTTTCCTTCCCATCACTGTTGGTTCCCTGTACATTTTCCCTTATTTTACTTTTCATAGCCTTCACTTTTTCCTCTATTTTGTGACCATACTCAACCAATTCTGTGAGCTCCCTGATTACCAGTGTTTTAAACTGTGCATCCAAAAGGTTGGCTATCTCTTTGTCACTTAGTTGTATTTTTTCTGGTGCTTTGAACTGTTCTTTTATTTGGGCTTTTTTTTTTTTGTCTCTGAGCACCTGTTATGTAGTAAAGGGTGGAGCCTCATGTGTTCACCAGGGCGGGACAACCCACTTGGCAGCATTGTGATGCTATATGTGGGGGAGGGGGTTTCAGAGGGAACAGTGCTGCTCGCTTTGCTCTCTGTTTTCAGTCACTTCTCTCACTATCCACAATTAAATTTGGCCCTTCTGGTGCTGATTCCCGGGTGGGTGGACTTGTGTACGTTCTGGGACCCTGTGGGTCTCTCCAACAAACTCTCCTGTGAGGCTGGGAGTTTCTTCTGCTGCCGTCTCAACCCCCACAGGTGTTTTCAGTCAGAGGCTTTGAGGCTTTATTTCCCCAAGATGGAACCCTGGGTTGTGAGGTCTGTCTCACTCCCCAGTTGTTCCTCTCAGTTTATCTGCATGTGAATGTGGAGCTGCCTGGTCAGTTAGCTGCCGTCTTGTTGCGAGACCTCTCCTCCTGGCTGCCCATCTCTGCCCCTCCTTCCGGGCTGGGTATTTCTTCTTTAACTCCTTAGTTGTCAGACTTCCATACAGTTCGATTTTCTGTCAGTTCTGGTTGGTTTTTGTTTTTAAATTGTTGTTGTCCTTCTTTTGGTTGTGCGAGGAGGCACAGTGTGTCTACCTACGCCTCCATCTTGGCTGGGAGTCCTCTCTTTCCCTGTATATTTTTCTTTATTTCACCTTGCATAGCCTTCACTTTTTCCTCCATTTTGCAACCACTCAACCAATTCTGTGATCATCCTGATTACCAGTGTTTTGAACTCTGCATCTGATAGGTTGGCTATCTTTTTGTTGCTTAGTTCTTTTTCTGGAGTTTTGATCTGTTCTTTCTTTTGGACCATATTTCTTTGTCTCCATCTGCCTGTTATGTATGAGGGGCAGAGCCTTTGGTATTCACCAGGGTGGAGCAATCCACATTGCTGTATGTGGGGGAGGGGCAGAGAGGGAACAATGGTGCTTGCTTGGCTCTTGGCTGATTTTCAGTCACTTCCTCCTCTATCCACAAGCAAATGGACCCTTCTGGTGCTGATTCCCAGGTGTGGGCTTGTGTACGCTGTAGTACCCTGTGGGTCTCTCCAACAAACTCTCCTGTGAGGCTGGAAGTTTCTCCCACTGCTGCCTCAACCCCCACAGGTTTTTACAGCCAGAGGTTTTGAGCTTTAGTTTGGAACCCTGGGTGGTGCAGTCTGTTTTGCTCACCACTTGTTCCTCCAGCTTATCTGCACACAAATGCGGGATTGCTTGGTCTACCAGCCTCCTTGCCGCATGTCCTCTCCTCCTCAGCTGCCCATCCCCATCCCTCCTGTCAGTCTGGATGAATATTTCTTCTTTAACTCCTTGGTTGTTGGACTTCCATACAGTTTGATTTTCTGGCAGTTCTGGTTGTTTTTGGTTTTTAAATTGGTAGTTGTCCTTCTTCTGGTTGTGCAAGAAAGTAAAGTATATCTACCTACACCTCTATCTTGGCTGGATGTCTAATTTTAATTCTAAATAATTTCATACTCTGGTTTCTCTTCAGATTGTATAAATCTTTCACCTTTTCACTAAGTAATTTCATATAGTATATTTAGTTGTTTTAAAGGGGGAGGGTCTTCCAGAGGATCAAGGCTACAATACTAGCAGAAACAGAAGTCTACAAGGTTTTTCTACCCCATCATTGCTGCAATTGTCCTCTGCCTAACACTGTAGTTACAGGTTCTTTGGATAGAATGGACAAATGGTTTTTCTGCAGTGCAACTGCATCACTGAACACAGACTGAAATTTCCTACTTGGAAGGGCAGGAGAAATAGAGCAAGACTTTGCTGAGAAGAATAGAAGTGCTCAGAACCCAGTAAAACCTGAAAATTTCCAAAATCTTTTCAACACCGACATCAGCTCTTGTGGGCGCTCAGCCCACCTCTGGCTGGGGAGTGCGGGGCAGCAGCCCTTAAATAGGAGCTGGGCAGCCCTAACCCCACGCTGGCTCTGAGGCAGTGTCCTACAAAGTGACTATATAGAAACCTAGGTGAGTGCTTCTTTAATTCACAATTACATGCCTGCAGAGCTGGACTGAAAACATGTAGGCAGGCGATAAGCGTGGTGAGCACAGTTTCTCAAGATTAATAATATGGCTGTAAAAGAAGCGAAGATCTGCCCGTGCTTTTTTTTTTTCTTAAAGGAAAAGGCCAATATTATGTTTAAATGTTTTTACAGTTTGGGACACATTTTTATTAAAACAAATTAATGCAAATTGATACAGTATATATACATTATGTTCTGTGGTTTTGGTCTTTTTTTTTTTCCAAGCATATAGCACAAGCCTGAAGGAAAATTTTTTGAACTAGTAATTCTTGTAATTCGCTTGAGTTTAAAAAACATGCTGATGGACCTTGAGCTACCACTTCTTCCCATTTTTTTCTAAGACATTCCACATTATCTTTGTATTATTCAATGTTGATGTAGTATAAAGTTTTAAAAAAAGTAAGGTACAGAAGAGTGTAGACGGGCTGCTGCCATTGTGTAAAGAGCAAGATACATTATGTGCATATGCACAGGAAGTTTCTGGAAGGAACAAAAGTAACTTAGCACTGACCGCCCATGGGGAGTCTAAGTGGGGTCACCGGGGGCCTATCTTATTCAATAGCCTTTCATGGTGCTTGAACTTTTGTTCATGTGCATATGCTATTGCATAACAATGACCAACCATCATGGGCAAACTTGGCAAGCATGGCCTGGGGTAAAAAGAGAAGTAAGGAAGACGATGTGAATCCAGCAGATCCTCTTCCCACCCCTCGATGGCCACTGATCTCCTGCTTTAAATAACAGAATTCATGTTACCTGTAGTTTCAGAGTCTGAAAATTAAGTATCTAGATTTTCTCCATAAAAAGTATAATGAACAGTTTCTGACTACCTACTATGCCCAAGATACTATACCAGGCAGTTTATATAAATGGTCCCAGTTCAACCTTCACAATGATGAGTAGAATTTCCATTCTCCTGTGAACCACAAGACTTTGTTCAAGGTCACTTAGTTGGTGACATGACTATAATGAGGCTTGAGCCAAATGCCGAATCCAGTCTTTCTACTGCACCACACATCAGAGCGCTGGGTACAAGTCTGCTATCAAGGCCGTGGCTCTCACCCCTTTTGGGGATGTTTGTGGAAGATGAGCGGCCTTTTCATGGCTTGTGTCAGGCACACAGTATAAGTCTATGTACTGGAGTTATAAGGGCAGCCACCCTTGTGTCAAACTTTGCGTGAGTTAGGGGAGCCCCCAGGGAAGAGCGAGGCTGATGTGTGCATTCCTCACACTCCTGTTCTCTGCGGGGCAATCCCACAGCTTTGAGGTGGCTCTCTGGCTTCAGCGTTCTGGTGGCCCCACTGGACACGTTCATCTTCTGATGATTAAATATCTTCAGAATCAAAAGGGAAATGCTGACGAAGATAATAATCAAAGTAATTGCAACAGAAATGTACTTGTGGTAAAGGTGCCATGTGAGTCAATGGAGAAAATACGGGTTAGTAACTACGTGGGGTGGGACAGCTGCCCGTCCTTTGGAAGAATGTATCCTCACCTTGCTTTTTACACCAATAATACTCCAGATGAAGTTCTAAATATAATACAAAGACACAAACCCTCCGATTAACCGTAAAGTGCCAGAAGACAACATATATACGTGTGTATGTGTGTGTCTCCGTGCATGTGCATGCTCACAACACAAATTCTGCAGCGCCCAGGAGTGTGAAGTGAAAAACAATGTCCCCTTCTTCATCTGAGCCCCATGTTCTATTCCCTGAGAGAAAGCAATTTACAAGTTTCTTGTGTAGCCTTCTGGAGATACTCTCTCTATATTAAAGCCTGTACATGTGTGTATATACATATATATAAAAGAGAAGAGATCCATAGACTCCTAGAGCATTCCAAATTTAGAAATTGAAAAAAGGAAAAAGATCCAGTAAAGGACACTGAGAAGAACAGGCAGCTAGGCAGAAGGAAACCAGGGGAGGTGGGGGCCTGGCTGCCCATCTGTTAAATGACGTATCGGTGGCCAGAAATTGACAATGTGAAGCCTGCTGATGTGGGCCAAAGCCTGACTGCCGTGGACTCAAGAGAGAAGGGGAGATGCATTGGAGGCTTATAATTGTAACCCTTTCAGGGTTTTGCTATAAAAGGAATCAGGAAAAAGGGGATAGTTGTGGGGGACAGTGAAGGCTGGCATCATAGCTAAGGTGGAGTGCTTGGTAAAACCACACCTGACTGCTTGCATCTGCAAGGCGGATGCAAGCCTGCAGGACAGCAGCCAGAACCTGCGGAGGTTGAGGATGAAATAGATGGCTGCAAGCTTCAGCTGAATGCGCTGTAACTTGTGCAGGAGACATATGTATCAGTTAGATAGCCTGGAATGGAACAATCTGTGCCTGCAGCGTCTCATTAAGTTTGCAAAACATCCTTGAGCTGTATCTAACCAACTCCTATACAATAAATGCAGAGACCATGTTCATGGTTCATTGTCTCTCCATCAGAGGATAATGCCCGCCCCCCTGCCCCGGTCCCTGCTTTTCCATAAACTGTCTGTGTTGTGTCTCTCTTAATCTCCTGTCTCCCCCACTCAGGGACCCCCACTCCGAGCTGGTCGCAGCAGGCAATAACCTGAAGGGTTGCAGAATCAAGTGAGGATGCTCTGATTAAGACATCACAACATTCTTGTAGTCAGATGGGAGATTCCCAAGGAGAGGAAAATGTGGGGGTGGGAGGGAGAGGAGGTATGACTGAGGTCCTTGAGGTGGCAGAGGGAATGGGGACCCAGCATACAAGTTGCAGGGCTGGCCTGAGTTAGGAGAACAGAGTTTTTCCCTCACAGCAGTGGGAAGGCAGAGTGTGTAGGCATATAGGCAGGACACTGGTTAGACACGATGCTGGAAGTGTGTCAAAGTTCTCTACTAATTTTCTCTGCTCTATTCTCAATGCAACACAAGGTAACAGTCAGCTGGTAACGACCAGCAGGGCTGGTCGGGGGAAGGCAGTCATACAAGGGTGAGTGAGAAGTTTTGCCTAGGATATAGGACAGCTGGTCAAAGTTGTGCTGTAAAAGATAAGTGAACTGGCAAGTAAAGTCCACCATGCCTCCTGGCAAGGCAGGCTGCTAGGCTGTCTCAAAAAAACCAAACAAGTTTAAGGCCAGCTGAGCAAGCGGGGACCAGCGGGGGCGGGGAGGGGGATGGCGGGGGTGGGTGCCTTACGGAGCAATTCGGTACTTTTGTGCATTCACACAGCAAACACTGGCTGAGAGCCAGCACCTGGCGAGGAGCTCAAGATGTGGTGATGGATGAAGTCCATCACGGGTCATACAACCTGCAAAGATATACTTTTCTGTGAGAATAAGTCTCAGTTTTGTAGTTGAAGTAATTGGGGAGGGAGGGATGTTCTTGGGTGTCTGGTGAGAGGAGGTAAAGGGAAGGAAAGTGGCGAGAACTGATGAATGAATTTACAGGGGATGGGAGGTATGGATTTCATAACTCAGAACAGCCACAGACAATTCCTCCTTCAGCTTGACTCTCCTCTTTACCTAAGTTATGCAGAGTTAGTTGCTATCCAAAGACCATGGACTTTGTGGATCTCAACAAATCCCTTAATTTACGTGTGAAGTGCATCCTGGATGGCGTGCTCTCCAGGGCTCGGCCACATGGGGCCATGATTCTCCCGTGGAACCTGTTTTTCCATTAAGAGTAGTAACTGGAGAAGTTGTTTTGTCAAACTGCTGTTAAAAAAAAATCCATCCCAAATATTAACTGTTTTTGTAAGCCTCTCAAATCATCCTGCCCATTTCTTCTTTTATGGTTCTAGGTAAGTCCAAGGAGACCATCACTAAATAAACCACAATTGTCACAGGCATGCTGAAACTCAGTGCTTCGCCCACTCTGCTCTTTAGATGGCAGGAATCAAATCAGGAAGCCCAGCGGGCTTCTGTTCCAGATCTTATTCTGCAATTATTGTTTCTTTTGTTATTCCAAGCAGAACCACGCTGAGCTCATCCACTTTCAAAATGACCATTTGTTTCCCCACACTGCAGAAAGTTGTGCCAGGTTTCCCCAGACCTCCTGTTGTTTTCCCGTGGCCCATTTCTATCTCAGAGTCACATTACTCAATGCTCGTTGAATGTTATGGTTTCTGTGTGCTTCTTTCAAATGCCCTTCCTTAATGGATCTTGAGTAAATGCAGTTTTCAGTCAATTGAACGTTTCCTCACCTTATTTCTTTTCATTTTTACACAGATTGACTATTTCTTCATTCCACGCGAAAAAAGCAGTATTAGGCAATGGTCAGTTCTAAGCAACTGCATCAAAGCAGCCGTGTAACCACATTCCATGAAGGGCTAGTTACTAAATACTTGGTAAAGGCAATAATAATCTTTTTGTTTTATTGTACCGACCTTACAGATGTTATTATTCTCTCACATATCCTTGTTTGGTTCAATTATATTTATCACACAGTTTGAAAAATTAAGTGATTTTAAGTTCCTTCTGTTATTGGAGGGAATTGGCATGTGGTTGCATGCATCATTCTGTATTTTGCAAGATGGGATAAATCCTGAAGTGCTTTTATTCATGAGCTGAGGACCATCTATTCTTAAAGTTTATTATAGGCTTTTCATATATTTTTGTATGAATTAATATTCTATGTTGCAAATAACTTGAAGTCCTTTAAGCAATAAAGAGAAATATTGGCCTTTGTAATAGAAAAGCACAAATATAGTTGACTTCAGGCAAGGTTTGATCCAGAAAACATCATGGAGGAGAAAGGATTATAGAGAGTGTCAGAGCATTTGGTAATAAAACTATAAGATTAGCTTTTGAGATTTTGTGAAGTTTTGTGTATTTGTCAACATTTTGAAGTGTGTAATGCATTTTGGTTTTTATCTTATTCTAAATAATTTTGCATTCATAATTTTTATCCACTAAAGCGGTTTCTGCATAAACTGTATAACTTGAAGTTTTGCAAAACCTGAATCTGCTCCTGCTGAAGAGAGGACGAGAAGCTTGCTCCCAGAAGAAAATATTTTATGAAAAAGAAGGTGAAGTGACATCTAATGACAAAAACAAGACAGAGCCACTGAAACCTATTTTGGTGGTTCTAAAAATTTTTGAAAATTTTTAGCTTTCAGTTTTGTCTAGATGAGTCTGATAAATGTTTTATTGATAATGAAGCTATTTAAAGGTGGGAGCTATACGTTCAACTTCTCTGGTATTAGCCCCAGTGATCAGAAAAGTAATTTGTATGTAAAAACATTGATTTTCTAATGCTTCTTTCCAGAACTGTGATTCCAAAATGATTATACTCTTTTTTTATTTGACCATACACAAATGTTTCATAGAGGGGTCCAAGTTCCATAGAGGAGTTAAATCATAACCTCAAGGACCCTTTCAGAAATATCATTACAAGAGCAAAACATGTGAATTAAAAAAAAACAATGATGAAAGATTTGGCTACTGACCCCCTTATTTCAAATAATCATGTACTGGCTATTTCCCTGGTATTTGACCGAAGAAATCTTGCTGGATGTATGATTGTCATTAGTTTAAGAGTTACCAAATGTAACGCAGTGTTGCCTAGCATTCTTGAAGCACATATGTTTATTTTAAAGGTTGATGTAGAAAATGCGTGTTAGAAAAGAACTGATGTGAAATTAGTCGGGAGGAAGACACTTGAATTAGACTGCTCACCCTGGCATTTCCAGGAAAGGTCTGAGATTCATTTTGAGTTTTGTCATTGAATGAAATTCCTTCCTGGTGAGAAAGCAGGTGAGAGTGGAGTGGGTCGGGGCATCTGGAGAGCGTGGTCAGTGGTCTGGAGAGGCCCAGGTCTTCCTCCCGTGGAGTCTATGCTTCCTCCAGAGCTCCTTCATCTGGTAGGTAAGGGGGACATTTCGGTTTGTTTATTTATTTCTAAGGTACATTTTAAAAAAGATTCTATTTATCTAATTTTTAGAGAAAGGGAAAGGAAGAGAGAAAGAGGGAGAGAAACATCCATGTGCCATGCCAGAGAAACATTGATCATGCCCTGACTGGGAATTGAACCAGTGACCTTGTGTTTTATGGACAATGCATAACCAACTGAGCCACACCAGTCATGGCTGTTTGGTACATTTTTAAGTAACCTTAGTTTGAGACCTCTTGGGGTCTATTGGGAACAGATCCAAATAAACCAGCAGCCACTTTGTTTGTGCTTTGCTGTTTGCCAAGTCAGCAGCACAGTGCCTTCATTTGTAAAAACCAGGGAGTTGTTCCAGAATGATCTCCAAGGTGCAAGCAGCTGCAGCACTGTGTTATTCTACTATCCTACTATAGGATATGCATACATCCTATACATTATATTCTATAGGTTCTATACAATAGCGTGTAGAAATTTGCAGACAAATATTAAAGGCTTTAACACTGGAAATAGGCCCCAGAAACTCAGGAATCTTCCTCAGCTTATTGTGAATGCGCTGACTTTAATCTTTCCTGGAAGTTTGCTGGGAATAAGCAGTGTCTTCCAACATTTCTTAGAGGGGAGGAGACTTTTCTTCCCCCTCGGCAGTTAGACTGGCCCACCCCAGCCAATCGTCATGGATTGGGAATATTTATGTAATTGGTCAGTCAGCCTCAGAATCATCTGGGGGTTTCTTAAACACAGATTGCTGTGTCCCACTCCCAGTGCTTCCAGGGCGGGGCCTGGCAATCAGCACTGCCAACAAGTTCCCGGGTGCCGCTGCTGCTCCAGGACCCACTCAGAGAACCGTGGAGGTATAGCATTCACCCATCTGGCTGGCCCTTCCCTTGAAGGAGGCAGGGCATTTAAGGTTTGTGGCCATTATATAGGATGAGGTCTATATTTGTCCTTCAAGATATCCCCTCTCCTCCCTCCCAGGCCAGGAAACTCAGCGCTACCATAGTCGGCAGTCCCGCCAGAGAGTGGACTCTCAATTTCCAGTCTTTGGTCTGAAAGATGGAGGGGGCTAGAAAACACTTTCTTTTTTTCACCAGTGGTTTGTACTGGAGACTTCTTATTTGGGTGGCCTGAAGCCAGCTAGCATTGCTGACCTTTCGTCCAGTCAATACTATCAAGGCTCTTACTGAATCCCGAAATATTGCATTTTACCCATTTACTTTTCTATCTGCCCATCTACCTATCCATCTAAATAATTCATAATCATCCTAGAAAAACTAGAAAGTAAATGTAAACAAAAGATAAATAACATCCAAAAGCCAATTAGCCCAAGAAAATCACTTCCAAACTTCCCCTGTAACCACAGAAACACTCATCATAAAAACGGGGCCCCAATGCTCTGAAACACGCATCGCCATGTCCCGCAAACATCTTTGCACGTTAACAAATATGCACACGCTCCACCATTTCAGTTTTACATTATGTGGTATTGACTATAAAAGTAACGAGTTCCTAATGTTAAAAACTAGGCAATTCGAAATATATTAAAAAATAACAGTCCTACTCTCCCACACCAATAGCTGCAGAGTATTTTATTGTATAGAGAACACCATAATTTTGCCAGTCCCCTGAGAACATTTAGCCCTTAAATTGCTTCTTTTTTCCTTCTATAATAAATAATACAGCATTGAAATTTTGCACATAGACATTTGCACATTGGTTGTTCCTTCATTTTAATGATATTTTATCATCCATGGTTATAATGTATGGTTGTCAAATTTAGTAGTAATAAACATTTTTATCTAAGGCAGCTGAGAAATAGATGGTTGATTACATTAAAAAGGTGGGAAAGCGAGGGATCGTTTAAAAAAAGTGAAGGAACTTTATGAAAGACACAGATGACTCTAGTGGTATTTACATTTCTAGAACAAAGAAAGAGAAATAAAGCATCCAGATTATTTCATATGAAGCCAACATAACACTAGTAACAATATGCAACAATTATTGCTCAAGAAAGCCATAGCACAATCTCACTTATGACAATTAGGGTAATGATCCAACAATCCAACATAAATACTGTGTTGGCTAAAAAGTTGTTTGTTTTTTTGTAAAGTGGCTTTAGAAGCACTTAGTTGTGTTTAAACTTAATTTGAAACAACTTTATTAGATTATATTGTGACAACTGTCGTATCAGCATGTATTGAAAAAAACGTATTAAAATTGAATTTTTGTGTAGCCATTTTAATATTGAAGATGGAAGGAAATAAGCAACATTTCTGGCATATTATGCTTTAATACTTCAAGAAAGGTAAGAATGCAACTGAAATGCAAAAAAAGATTTGTGCAGTGTATGGAGAAGGTTCTGTGACTGATTGAACATGTCAAAAGTGGTTTGAGAAGTTTTGTGCTGGAGATTTTTCGCTAGGTGATGCTCCACGGTCTGGTAGACCAGTAGAAGTTGATGGCGATCAAATAGAGGCATTGAGAACAATCAATGTTATACCATGCGGGAGATAGCAGACATACTGAAAATATCCAAATTAATAAAGTTATTGGTGAAAATGAAAAATGTGTCTTTTGTTTTACAGAAAAAATTAATAGACTTTTTGGCAATCAGACTTTATTAGCACATTAAAAGAATGATAACGTTAATAATTAGGCATTCAAAGATTCAGGGACTATTCAATATTGAGAAATCTATTACTATGACAGAAGAAGATTAATATTATCTTTCAAATAGGTAATAAGAAGGCGTTTGATAATATTCAATATCCATTCCTGGTAAATATGCAGTAAGCTGGCAATTGATGGATACTTTCTCAACATCACTAAATTTATTTTAGTCTAAAAGCCAGCACTGAACTTAATGGAGAAGCAGTGTATATTTCCATTAAAGTCAGAAATGAGGAAAGGATGTCTAGCAACACTATAATGAGCTAACATTATTCTGCAGGCTAGATCATTCGATTAAAGAGGAAAAACTAGAAATGTATTGAAAAACAGAAGAGGTAACATAGTCACTATCTGCAGA
This sequence comes from Tonatia bakeri, assembly GCA_004024845.1. Lineage (NCBI taxonomy): Eukaryota > Metazoa > Chordata > Mammalia > Chiroptera > Phyllostomidae > Tonatia > Tonatia bakeri. Next base: position 118,037 of record PVIA01003958.1, read on the forward strand.
TGAAGTAAGGCTATACTTAGAGACTTTAAGAGAGCCTGGCTGGTGTGGCTCAGTGGATTGAGTGAGGCCTGTGAACCACAGAGTCACTGGTTTGATTCCCAGTCAGGGCACATGCCTGGGTTGTGGGCCAGGGCCCCAGTGGGGTCCACATAAGAGGCAACCACACATTGGTGTTTCTCCCCCTCTTTTTTTCCCTCCTTTCCCCTTTCTCTAAAAATAAAATGTTAAAAAGTTTAAGAGAGTCCCACAATGATGTCTAACAATATGGAAAGTAATTGTCTGGTAAAATATATATAAGTTTACAGAAATAAACAGCCTTTTAAATATAAAACCAGTGATCAAAAGACATGATGAAAGACCCTATTTACATTATAAATACATTAATTTAAAAAATTAAATTTAAAAAATATGGAAGTTCTATTTAAAAAAACCTTAAGGCCCACAGTTATAGGAAAAGATGCTTAACACCACTGATCATCAGGGAAATGCAAATCAAAATCACAGTGAGATATCACCTCACACCTGTTAGAATGCCTGTCATCAAAAAGACAAGCAGTGACAACCGCTGGAGAGGATGTGGGGAGAAGGGGTCTTGAGGCACTGTGGTCTTCAACGGCCTCATCACAAGAAAAAAAATGTGTAACTATTTAAGGTGACAGATGTTCACTGGACTTTTGTGCTGATCATTCCACAACACGTACAAATACCAAACTGTGTTGTACACCTACAACTGATATCATGTTATATTTTAATTGTACTTCAGTTCAAATAAATAAATGAATAAAAAGAAAAACTTAAAACTACTGAGGAGTACCAGACAGCATGTGGACAAATAGAAAGGTATGTTCTGCTTTTGAACGGAAAGACTCAACCTCATAATCATGTAAATTTTCCTTACTTTAATGAAATCTCAGTGAAAATACTGTAAGAAATTTTTTTTTAGACCAATTAAGATGCCTCTCAAGGTAAGATGAAAAATACATGGGCACGGAGAGCCAGGATCATTATTAGAAAGAAGAGGGGGAGCCATCGTAGCCATCAGATCCTAAAGTCATAGCCACTCAGTGCGGTGTTGGCACATAACAGGCAGCTCAGTGGGACAGAGTATAAAATTCTAAGAAAGACCCAAAACCTAAATATGGCATAGTATATAACATCTACTATTGTTTGGCACATGATAAAGGTGTACTTCAAGTCAAAGAAGGAAAAAATGAATTATTCAGCCAGTGGCATTTGATAAACTGGGTGACTCTCTGGAAATAAATTATGTTGGTTCCATACTTCATACTTTATGCCAAAATAAGTTTCAGATGGGTCTAAGACTTAAATATAAAAAGTAAAGAGAAGTATAAAAAAGAATGGAGATATTTTCCTCTTGGAGTGGGAAAAAAATTTCTCAGTATGTATGAAACCCAGAAGGTATAAAAATTTTTGTTAAATTGAGCTATATAAAAATGAAAAAGTTCAGTATAACAAAAATCACTGTAAGGAAAGTCAAAATTCAAACAACAAACTGGGGGGAAGTTTGCAATCCCTACTACACAGAATGATTTTATTTTTGTTACAATGAAGAGCAAGTATAAAACAATAAGAAAAATACTAAAACCAAAAAAGGTAAGCTGTGGAAGGAAGACACAAAAGGCTCTTAAATATACAAAAAATACTCAATCTTGCACATCATAAGAAAACGCAAAAAAAGAAGAAAACTATAAAGTAACATTTTACATGTCAATCTGGCAAATCTCAGCAGTTGGCTAACACGCCGTGTAGGTGAAAGTGAGGGAAAACCAGCGCTGTTGCACACGCCAATTGGAGTGCAAATGCACACTGTGACCACGGAGGGCAATCTGGAGTATTCATGCAGATTATGGATGTGAGTGTGCATTCGCTCAGCAATTCTTTTCTAGGAATTTAGCCAACAAATAGTTCTCATGTGCAAATAGCATATGTGCAAAGTTATTCTTTCTAGCATTCCACGTACTCACAAAAAACTACTGGAAGCAGTCTAAATATTTAGCAATAGAAATTTGGGTAAGTAAACTACAGTACACTCACACAATGGAAAAATATCACGCAGCTATCAAAAAAAGCAATGTAACGACTTGGACTGTTCTCCAAGGTAGAGTATGGCAAGTTGCAGAACTATTTGTGTGAGAAAAGGAAGGAAACCAATATCAATATGTTGATTTTTGCTTATTTTTGCATCAAGTATTTCTGAAAACATACCCAAGTATCTTAGTCAGCTGGGTCTGCTATTGCAAAATACCACAGATGAGTGACTTCGTAACAGACATTTATTTTTTCATAGTTCTGGAGGCTGGAGGGACCAGGGTGCACACATGTCACCTTCTGGTGACAGCTTTCTTTCAGGCTTGTGGGTGGCTGCTTTCTCACTGCATCTTGCTCGGTGGAGAGAGAGCTAGCTCCCTGGTGTCTAAATATTGGGGCACTAATCCCATTATGAGGGCCCTACTCTCATGACCTCATTGAAACCTAGTCACCTCCCAGGGGCTCCATTTCTCAATGCTATCATGGCGAGGGTTAGAGCTTCAACACAGGAACTTTGAGTGGGGACACAATTCAGTCCATAGCACCAGGTAATTGATAACAGCAGTTGCCTGTGGGACCAGGGGGGAAAACAGGAGCGAGGCAGGAGGACTGTAAAGGTGATTTTTCACAGTTTACTCTCTATACATCTGTAATTCCTGTTCTCCAACGACAACTGCATGTCCAGTACCCTCTTGGTGTTAGCAGAAGATCCCACAATGAAGGGGTTCAGTCCCACAAGATGGCCCTCAGTCACAAGTCCTGGGGCACTTGGGCCTCTGACCCCCAAACTGAGCCTTCCTATGACCCCCTCCTCAGGTTTGATGATTTGCAAGAATGGCTCACAGAATGCAGGAAAACGCTTGACTTACATTTACCAGGTTACCATAAAAGATGCCAATAAACAGCCAGGTGAAGTGGCCAGAAAGGTCCCGAGTGCAGGAGCCTCTGCTTGTGGAGTCGGGCTGCACCACCCACTTCCAGCACGTGGATGTGTTCACCAGCTTGCATGTGTTCACCAGCTTGCGCACTCTCTCCAAACCCTGCCTGTTTAGGGATTTTTACGGAGGTCTCATTACATAGGCCAATGATTGGTCAAACCACTGGCCACTGGTGACTGAATTCAGTTTCCGGCCCCTCTCCCTTTCCCAGAGGCTGGTGGGGTGGAGGGCTGAAAGTTCCAACCTTCTGGTCCAGGCTTGTTCTTTCTGGAGGCTGGCCTCCATCAGGATGCTATCCACAGGCCCTGCGAAGTCACCTGGTGGAATAAACTCTGACATAATTGGAAGGGGGTGGGAGGGAGACACAAAGACCAAATATATATTTCCTATAATGCCATGGCACCTTTTGAACTTTGATGTGTACACACATACACACTAAAAAGTGTTAACATATTAGAGAAAGGGGAAAGCTCAGAAAGCCTGAAGTACCCAGGTTCACATAACTCGCTAGGGTGGACCTCCGATTCCCTCACTTCTGTTCGAAGAATTCTTTCCAACGGGTTGATAACTTTCATCTGTTTGAAATGTTTATTGCTTTTGTGACTTCAGGGGGCCTGAGCATCCTAGCTTCCATATTTTAAAAAGGTGAATCTTTTAGACTTTGGGGCACCTGGGGGAGGTCAACTTTAACACAGATTTTCTCCATTAGTCAACACAAAACATAGTATCTAGAGACACAACCATTTATATCATACAAATTGGGAAAGACTTGGAAAGTGTCCTTCTAAAACACCTCTCTACTTGCCTGCTCAAAGACCTGGAAGAAATGCTATTATTGTGTATCTCCTAAGTGAGGTGAAAATACTCCTAGGTGCTGAGGTCCAGCCTCGGCGGGTCTCCGGGTCCCTGAAGGAGGAAACGGCTCAGGCGAGATGCCGGGTTGGGTGCCGGAGGACAGCCAGGCTCTCTAGACCTAACTGACTCCCCGAGTAAAATCAATCTTTATTTTTATAGGGGAGGTTATATAATATTCAATGCATAATATGATTATTAAAACAAAAATGGTTACCATAGAAATAATTTCAAAAAGTACAGAAGATTTTACAGATCAATCATATTAAACAAAGAAACCGAAATTTACAAAAAGTCCCACAGAGTAACCATATTAAACAAAGGTTATTTTGACCAAGAGGGTCATTAATCAGATAACCAACGAAGCTATATGGGCACATACTTTCACATGCTGATTAATAATTAAATATCTACTAAATTTCTATAGATTGGTCTAAATCAAATGGGTACAAGGAGTGCTTTAAAAACTAGTTATTGTTTATAGAAATTAGATAAATGATTCTTTACCTTGCTCTATTAACTACATATCTGGGGGGGGCTATATTATGTTTTTATGTACTGGGATTATTATATTTTAATTAAAACTCCTTCCTCCTCTCTCCACCTGGTCCCATCAATAACCGCCCCTGCCCAGGGCATGGGAAAAGCAGTGGTTCTAATAAATCTTGAGATTTTGAATGGTGACTCCTTAGACATTCCCAGCAACAGCTTCCTTCACTGTTCTGGCAGCTAGTCTGCCCATAGTTTAATTCTATCCTTTACTTTCCAGGTGGGGGAGTGGGCAGCATTAGGGTTATTAGGGGCTTCTAGCTAGTGGTCAGCAAATCGTTCCACGCAGAATCAGAGGCATCGTGCAGAATATTTTGTTATAAAGCACAGGTGTCCAAAAATTTCACCACCTGATGCTAATAGGGACAGGCACACCTGAGGTTCAGTTTTATCATCTGTAAAATGAGTGGACTGGACCAGTATGTCCTCAGATTTCCTTGCTTCAGGGTTTGCTCTGGCTGAAAGGTTTTTCAAATACCTTAGCTCACATAGGAAACCTGGGGTAAGGGGAGGGGCAGGGGGCATTGTGTCTCTTAGATGAGGAAACTGAAGCTCAAAAGAGTTGAGTCTTTTGCCCAAGATTACCTGCCAAGGAGCCTGTTTAGCACGATGACTTAGCTCCAAGTTCAGTGACCTTCCTACTACATTGTACTCATTCCTTCATCTATTGAATATCTACTGTAGGTTATGGCACTGGGATTCAATATTGAAAAGATGTGGCTCCTGCCCTCTTGGGGGTGCAGACATTGGAGAAGATAAGTACTTAGAGAGCTGTGTGGTCAGCAGCTGGAGAGACGGAGGCAAGAAGGCAGAGAGCTAGGGGCAGAGATCAGGTCAAACTTCACAGTGAGGTCGAACTAGGAAGGGCGAGTAGGTATAATGAGAGGGAAGCCAGTACTCTCCAGAGAAAAGACTTCACCCTAAAAGCAGGACACTCACGGTGCCATGGTGGTGGCCTGTGCAGACTGGCAGACATTTCTGGGCAGAGGGATCTTGCAACACCTTTTGGATAACATCGCTGGTCATCAGCTTATTTGGGCCTGTACCAGACTGTTGCCACCTGCTGTGTGGTTTTTATTCAAGGGGTTATCTTATGAAAGAAAATGGAAAGTGGCAGATAAGTAACAGGCTGTGCCATAACTTCTTCAGTTATTTTAGACTCAGTTTTACATCCATACTGCGGAGTGGGGGACTGGAGTCCCTCCTGAACTTTTCATAGGACCCAGTAACACACACACCTAAGTCAAGAGGTGAAAAACAAGGTGAATTTTCATCACTACTTGACAAAAGAAACCCATCAGGGCTACTGCCTGGCCAAGCTGTTGCTGTGGGTGAGGACGCCCTGGGACACGGGCAGGCTGCTTACAGATCTGTGTAACACTCAGGTTCCTAGCTAACACTCCCATTCCTTTCACACTCTTAAAGGGACCTGCAGCAGATTTTCCGCATCTTTTGTACATTCCGCAAATCCCCTGTTTGAATTTCTTTTACGGTAAGGGGGAAAGCATTTCATTCACTAGAATCTTGACACACTGCACTTGTTCATGGACCAATCCTTTTAACGCCGAGCCCCCGGTTCAGTCCTGGATGGGTGTGCAAAGGAAAACCAGAGAAAGACTGTGCTGCCTGGAACGAGAGAAACCTGCTTCTTTCCTGAGAGAGTGGGGAGGGCGGGGGAAAAGGAAAAAAGGAGGAAAGAAGGAAGCCAGTGGCCAGGCCACCCTCCTCTCGGTCATCCAGGATTGTAGCCTCCGGGCTCCTCACACTTAAGCCCTCCCCAGGCAGCCAGTTGCCTGCCGTTCTTCCTTCCCTGCCATGTGAGTGGGAATCCCCTTCGTTCTGCTTCTTTCCTCATCTCTTTAACCCGGAACCTGAACACTCCAGACCCAGCAGCCTCCCAGCTTACCTTCCTACCTCCACCTTCTCCCTCCTCCACCTGCTGTCACACCCCCATTATAGGACCAATGTTCCTAAAACACTTTATTTGCCATATCGGACAAAGCCTTCAGGGGTGCCCCACTGTCCAGTAACAAAAGCCCCAATAGTCTTAGCCTAGAATTCAAGGCTCCAACCATTGTGGCCCTTAGTTACCCTTCTTGGCCTATCTTCACAGCATTAACTTTTATTAAGCACCTATCACAAACTAGGCATGCTGTTAGAAGCTTCTAAATGTTACTTGTCCATCTGGAATCCCTTCCCAGGAAAGGTGTGTGTCTCCTACCTCCTGAGGTCCCATTGGGCAGTCCTTGATGAGAGCTGAACATGTGACAGCAAGCCAGCCAATCACAATATTCACCACCCCTGGCCACAGGCAGGCCAATCAGAGTCATTTACTCTCCTCCATCTGCATCCTCCAGCTTTCTGAAATTTGACTTGCAGGTGTGGGAGAGGGTTTCTCTCTCCTAGGATAGAAGTCTACATGAAGAAGCAGAGAAGGGCAGGGAGGAGAAGAGTGGGAGAATGAGAGAGAAAGGGAAAGCTGATGACATTGTCCTTTTGAATCCCGCCACTCAGGCAGATAGCTCTACCTGTGGATTTCTCCCATATGAGTCAAAAAATTCCCTTTCTTACTTAGTTTGTTGTAGGTTTGCTGTTATTTGCAGCTGAACCGATGACCTGCACACTTTACATGGCTTAGCTCATTTGTTTTCTCACCACCGCCCTGTGAGGTGGGACTGTTACTTTCAACGATTCTGATGGGAAGTGACACCCAGAGAAGTGTGAGGCACCCGAGGTCCCTCAGTGGGTAAAGTGGTGGAGACAGAATTTACAACCAGGCAGTCGGTCCTACTGCAGAGCATGGCCTCTTCACGGCGCACTCCCAGGCCTTTCAGGAAAACACACACAAGATTCACGGGGCTGAGCGCAACACACGCCTGCTCTCATCCCACCTGCTGCTTGCTCTGTTCCTTGGCCTCACACAGGTCCTGGATTTTCCCACTTCTAGATATTCACTCAGGCTGTTTTCCCACCTGAACACACTCCCTATTTCACTTCTGCCTGGAAATAATTACTTATCCTTCAAATCTTGGATCAGAAGTTAAATCTTTCTAGAAGCCTTCCAGGTTACCCCACCCAGAAGCAATTGCTCATTCCTTTGAGTTTTAAGGACATTGACATGAATACAGGCCAGCTGGGTGTCTTTGAAGGCTATGGCACACTAACTTATAGGCATTTCTTAGGGAGGCTGGGGCAGAGACTAGTGGTTTGAAGTTAACCAAATTTTTGCTGCAGTTATTTGAACAAAACTGCAGAACACTGCCCTTTTTGTGGACTTAATTCTGAAGGCCAGGGAGCCATGGAACGATTCCTCTGACGGCCTGGCATATTACATGAGGACTTTAAGGAGGTTGCTCTGGTAATCTGAGGCATGACCAGATGAAATTGTCCAGCAGAGAGTGGGGAAGAAGGGTCCAGAGCTCATTGTGGACAGGTGATGAGAACCGAAACCATTTACCTTCACATGGTCGACTGCACTCATTGACATCATTTTGCTAATCCAGGAGACTAGTGTCAAGGAAAAGGAAGGTTACAAATACCTTGTTGTTTATTTCAGGAACTTCTCAAATGCACCTAAATGAACATCCAACTCCTCAACTTTTCATTAGAAAGCATGTTTACTCCATAGGACTCTTTGAGCCCTTGCCCCCAAATCCTCACCTTTCTGTGTACTCCAATCCTAAACGTGTATCAGGACCCCTTTCCAACCCCAGTCAAGCCCTCCATGAAAAGACCTGCTTCGAACCAGGCTCCAAGGTCTCCCTGGCCTTTGCCCCCACCCCTCTGAGCACTACTGTGAACTAAACTTATTGTGGCAATGATTCTGTAATAATACATACATCAAACCATCACACTGTGCACCTTAAACTTACATGATGTTATGTGTCAGTCGCATCTCAATGAAGCAGGAAAATAAAAGTTACAGAAGTTCCAGACTAGGAGGTGGGGTGATTTATTTGTTTTATTTTTGTGGCTGTTTTATATGAGGAGATATAGTTTTTTTTAAGTTAAAGTATAGTTGACACGCAATATTGGGGAAGACATATTCTTAAGTTAAAAAATAAATAGAGAGTCTAAATGGAAGAAAAAACAGAAGTTCCAGGTAGAGCAAATGGCACCTGTAAGGTGTGGGGACTAGGGTGTGTTTGCCACGTTAGAAGGTGAACAAGGAGCCCTGACCAACGTGGCTCCATTTGTTGGGCCTCCGGCCAGGAAGTGGAAGGTTGCTGGTTTGGTTTCCGGTCAGGGTGCATGCCTGGGTTGTGGGCTCGGTCATGGTTGGGGTGCATACGTGAGGCAACTGATCGATATTTCTCTGTCTCTCATGTTGATAGTTTTTTTTTTTATTGTTCAAGTACAGTTGTCTCCATTTTCGCCCCACCACATCCCCCCCCACCCATTCCCACCTTGCACCCTTGAACCTACCCCCTTTGGATTTGTCCCTGTGTCCTTTGTACATGTTCCTTGATGGACCTTCCCCTGTTTTTCCCCATAACCCTCTCCCCAGTTACTGTCAGTTTGTTCTTTATTTCAATGTCTCTGGTTATATGTTGCTTGCTTGTTTGTTTTGTTGATTAGGTTACACTTATAGGTGAGATCAAATGGTATTGTCTTTCAACACCTGGCTTATTTTATTTAGCATAATGCTCTCGAGTTCCATCCATGTTATTGTGAAGGGTAGGGGCTCTCTTTCTTTCTTTCTTTCTTTCTTTCTTTCTTTCTTTCTTTCTTTCTTTCTGCTGTGTAGTATTCCACCATGTAAATGTACCATAGTTTTTTTATCCAACTTTTCTCTCCCTCTCTTTCCCCCTCCCTTCCCCTCTAAAAATAAATAAGTAAAACCTTTAAAGAAAAAAAAACAGAAAGGAGGTCAGTGTGGCTGGAATGGAATAGTCATTGAAAAAACAGGTAGATGAGTCAGAGAATTAGCCCAGGCCATGTAAGGACTTAGAATTTTAATCTAAGAGGATAGGAAGCTGCTGAGCAAGGGAGCGACTTGGCCTGAATTATGTTTTTAAGGAGCACTTGCCTGCTGTGTGGGGCAAGGAAGAAGCAGAGAGACCAGTTAGGAGGATGTGACACAGTCCAGACAAGAGATGATGGTTTGGATAAAAAGTTTAGCACTGGGAAGTGTTCAGAATGAGGCTGTATTATAAAGGCAGAGCAGCCACAATGTTCTAATGGAAAAGGGTGTGGAGTGTGAGAACAAAATTAGAGTAGAAGAAGACACCGAAAGTTTAGTATAAACAACTGGGTAAACGTGGACCCATGTACTGAGATGGGTGCTGGAAAGGAGCGGGACTGAAGGGGGCCGGGTTTTCGAGGTGGCGTTTAGACACATGCTGGAGGCGTGGAGAAGGCAGCGGTACTAACAAATCTGGAGCACTGGGGCGAGGTTGGCTTGAACATATGTGGAAGTTTAGCAGTCATTAATGTACAGTAATCTCCTCTTATCTGTAGTTTTGTTTTCCAGGTTTCAGTTACCTGTGGTCCACTAGGGTCCAAAAATATTAAATAGAAATTCTAGAAATAAACAATTCATACGTTTTAAGTCACCCACAGTTGTTGGTAGCATGATGAAATCTCACACCATCCCTCGGGGCCATTGACCATCCTTTGCCTGGTGCATCTGTGCTGCATATGCTGTCTGTCCATCAGCTTCTTGGTAACTTTCTGGGCCGTTAGACTGCCTGTTGCAATTCTGCAGTACTTGTGTTCAAGGAAACCCCTCTTCTTCTTAATAATAGCTCCAAAACTGTTCACATAACTTTTATTACAGTATATTGTTATGATTATTTTATTTTTTTAACGATTTTATTTATTTATTTTTGGAGAGGGAAGGGAGAGGGAGAGAGAGAAACATCAATGTGCAGTTGCTGGGGGACATGGCCTGCAACCTAGGCATGTGCCCTGACTGGGAATCGACCCTGTGATGCCTGGTTCGCAGCCCGCACTCAATCCACTGAGCTACGCCAGCTAGGGCTTGTTATGATTATTTAATTTTCTTACTAGTTATTGTTGTTCATCTCTTATTGTGCCTAATTTAGAAATTAAACTTTATCATACACACATAAAAACAGTCTGCACAGAGTTTGGTACTATCAGCAGTTCTAGGCAGCCACTTGGGACGTATTCCCCACGGACATGGTGGGGCTGCAGCATGTTTTGAAGACCATAGCAGTAAATCATCAGCTGACAAACGTTTTCCTGTAAGGGGCAGAAGTTAATATGTGAGATTTTGTGGGCTATGCAGTCTATAACAACTACTATTGTCGACGATACTAAATGAATAAGTATCACTGTGTTCCAATAAAACTTTAATTGCAAAAGCAGGTGACAGGCCAGATTTGACCCACAGGTTGTAGTCTGCCAACTCGTGGACGCCATTACACTATGAAGGGAGAACGTAAAAGGAGAAAAGAGCTCAGAGCCCTGGGACACTCCAACACTTAGAGGAAATAGGAAGAGGAGGAGGAGGATCTAAGAGACTGAGATAGAGCAAACAGTAAGGTAAGAAAAAAATCAAGAAAGTGGTGGCAGAAAAGCCAAGAAAGGTGTTTCAAGGACAAACTGATATTACGGTGCCAGTAAACTCTGTGAAAGACTTGTACGTGCACTCCCCGAGGAAATGAGAATGTCTGCCTAACATAATTTTGGGGGCTATCTTCCTCTTTTATTGTCTCTAAGCTACAACTTAAGTTGCAGAAAACTGATAATAATGCAAATGACTCTTGTCCATAGAAATAAACTGTGCCTCGTGGACTGCAACTAATTGCATTGGTGGAACTGTGGAATGCGATTGCCCCGTGAGTAGACCGATCCTGCGCCCGCTTGTACATCCATCCCGGTGTTCCTTGCTACTTTTATATGTGGGCTCCGCTGAATTCTTTGAACTGATTGTAGCATCTTATTAGTTCCCTCATTAACTAATGAGTAAAATAAAACCATTGATGTGTTCATTTTATATTTGCATGCAAGCCATGATTTTACCTTTTAAAACAATTATTCTTTAACAGTGGAGATTGAGTAAAATAAGAATTGAAAATTGCATTGAATTTGGCAAAATGCAGATCATGGTGACTTTATAAGTGCTGTTTTGGACTAGGAGTAATAAAAGGTTAAGTGGAGAAACTTGTATGAAAATATAAAAATGAAGGCACTTGGGCACAGGGAAAATGAAATAAACCAATGGAATAGATTTAGAGAGCCCACAACGGACTGACACATGAACAGAAACTAGAGATGACAGAGGAGGCAACGCCGAGAACCAGATGGAGTATTTAACAAACTAGTGGTGCTGGGACAATTTTTTTATCTGAATGGAAAAAAACAAAATTGCTCTTTACCATAAATCAGTTTGTTCCAGTGGATTTAAGACCTAAGAAGAAAATATAATAGAATATGTTGTGATCTCATGGTAATAAAACAGAATGTTAAAAATGACACAAAACCACAAATTGTAAAAGAAAGTATTTATAAATTTGACTTCATTAAAATAAAAGCATACCACTTCTGATCATCCAAAAACAGCATAAAGAGACTGAAAACACAATTACTCATAACAGCCGACAAAGAATAGGTATCTGGAATATGCAAAAATTTACAAATCAATAAAAAGAACCTAATAAAAAATGTGCAAAAATATGAATAGCTAGTTATCAGAAGAGGAAATCCAAATGATCAGCAAACATATGAGAAGACGTACGACTTCAGTAGCAATTAGGGAAATGTAGGTGAAAATCCAGTGTAATACCATTTCACATCTCTGAAGCTGACTAAACGTTTAAGAGTCTGATGATGCAAGTATTGGTGAAAGTGTGGGGAAAAGTGAGGGTAGAACTTTTATATCCTCTTGGGAGGGAGTCAAATTGGTACAACTACTTTGGGGAGCAATTTGACAATATTTAATAAAGTTGATGTGCGTACTCTACAACAGAGCACTCCATTTCTAGATATAAACCTTAGAAAAACTCCGATATATGTGCATAGGGACAGTTTATAGCAGCAAGGCTGTAGTGAAAATCTGAATACAATAAACATGTCCATCATTTAGAAGATGATTAAGTAAGTTGTGGTGCGTTGGAACATTATGTAACAATGAACAAGAAATGAAGTAGAACTATAGATATCAACAGGAATAAATTTCACAAACAAATATTCAGGGGGAAATGCAAGTTCCAGAATGCATGCACATACCTAATTTTTAGTGTCTTGAACATCTTTTTGTTAGATTTATCCCTAAGCATTTACATTTTTAGTGCTATTAGAAATGATACTTAAAAAATTTTAATTTCCAGTTGTTCATTGCTGGTATAAAGAAGTACAACTGATTGTTGTATATCAGTCTAGTATCATGCAACTTTGCTAGTCACTTATTGTAATGGTTTTTATTTGGAGACTTCATCAGCTTTTCCACCTGGAGGACCTCACCTGTGAAGAAACACATTTTCACTTCTTCCTTTCCCATATGGGCCTTTTCTCCTTTTTCCTCGCCTAATGCCCCAGTGAGTCCCCCTGTACACAGCTGAACAGTCTCAGAGAGAGTAGACATCCTTGTTTTGTTCCTGATCTTAGGGAGAGCGCGCTCAGTCTGTCACCGTTAACTACACTGCTAGCTATGGGTTTGTTGTTGCCGTCCTTAATCGATTGAGGAAATTCCCCCCTATGATATGGTGATACAATAAGTAATATATATTTGGTCTTTGTTCCTAGTTCCTGTCACAGAGCTCCTAAAACTCTTTAATTTCCTGTGTAATTGGGGCAATGGGTAAATCGTTTTTTTTTTTTTTAATCATATTCTGTCCTAGTCTCAGGTTCCTGACACAAGAGCTTGTAAAACCCTTGTAATCTCCAGAGTGTCTTTTTGGTATGTTAATGCAATAACTGGTTGTTGGGGGCCCCTAGGTAGCTGTGGAATGGGGGCTGGTTTTGAGAAAGACCAAGGCATGGTTAGAGGGTTGCAACTTTCAGCCCCACTGCCTAATCTGTGGGGAGAGGAAGGGGCTGAATATTGAGTTAATTGTCAGTGACCAACAATGTAATCAATCATGTCTATATAGTGAACCTTCATAAGACCCTTGAACTGTGGGGATGGGAGAGCCTCTAGAATACACCACTGAGCTGGGAAGGCAGAGCGCCTGAAGAGAGCATGGAGGGTCCATGCCCCTCCCCCCATACCTTGTCCTATGTGCCTCTTCATCTGGCTGTTCGTCTGTATCCTTTATAACACCCTTTACAATAAACTGTAAATGTAAATACAGTGTTTTTCTTAGTTCTCTGTGAGCTGTTTTAACAAAATCCTGAGGAGGGGGTTGTGGGAGCCCCCCCCCCTCGATTTATAGCTAGTTGATCAGAGGAACAGGAGGCCTGGGACCTGTGGTTGGCATCTGAAGGAGGGGACAGAGTGTGGGACTGCGCCCTTTGCTTGCAGAGTTTGGTGCTAACTCTAGGTAGTCATTGTCAGAACTGAAATGCATTGTACATCATCCTGCTGGCATTCAGAGAGCGGGAGGAGAACTGGTTGTTGGTCTGAGGCCACACCCCACACATCTGGTGTCAGAAGTGTTCTACGGGCAGAAAGATTGTAGCACCTTCTATTCCCAGTTTGTTGAGTGTTCTTATTATGAAAGAATGTTGAGTTTTTGTCAAATGCTTTTTCTGCATCTATCAAGATGATCGTATGGTGTCTGTTCATCTGGTAAAGCATATTGATTGCTCTTCAGGCATTAAACCACTTTTGCTTTCTTGGGATAAACCTACCATGGCCATGATGCATTGTCCTTTTTATGTAAAGATGTGTTCAGTTTGCTAAAATGTTAAGAATGCTTGTATCTATGTATATATGGTGCATTGGTCTGTAGTTTTCTTACGTCTTTGCCTGGTCTTGGTGTCAGCGTGATGCTGGCCCATAAAATGAGTTGGGAGGTATTCCCTATTCAATTGTCTGAAGCTGTGCAGAATCAGTATTATTTCTTCCTTAAATGTTTGGGCCTGGCATTTTCTTTGTGGGAAGGTTTTCACCTACACTTTCAGTTTCTTTAAAAAATATAGAATTATTCTGGTTATCTAATTTTTCTTTAGTGGGTGTTCATGGTTTGTGTCTTTCAAGGAATTTGTCCGTGTTATCTATGTTGTGGCACTCTATCTGTGGTAATTAGAAGAGCAGATGGAAGTCTTCCCCCGCCCCTTCGTCTTTTCCAGTGAAGTCTCATTTTGGTGCTTTGAAGCAATTCTGGGTCTTGACCTGTGGTCCCCACCTTTCCTTTTATGGCCAGCCTTTGGAAAACTACTCCTTCCTCCTCTCCCTACCACTTGTATTTCCCCAGCATTTCCCACTTAAAAAAATTCACTCCAAATTGTGTCTTAATTATTGTTTAATCAGTCCAGGAGTGTTTGCATTTCAAAAGAAAATGTTTCTGTGAGGAGTAGGTGAGGGAAGTACTTCCGGAAATGGGCTTTCCTCTCTTTTTCGAATCCTAATTTATTACACTTTTATTTTCACTATGGTGCTTGAGTCTCCACCAAGCGAGTTTCCATTGCTTTTTGGTTAACTTGACATCTTTGACATAGCCTTGCAAGGCCTGCCCTGTCCCAGTGATCAGAACCCATTCTTTATGCTCTATCTTGTGGAAACCTGTCTTGGCGGTCAAACTATTGGACTTGTCTGAGAAGGCGACACTCGCGATCCAGAGTAGAGTCCAGACATGTACACACAAAACCAAGTACTGCAGTAGACTGAAATACGAAAGTTTGAAAGTCGCGATTATAAGGCGTTGCCATTATGAAGATGCTCCCAGACAGAACCCCAGCCTCTCTGCATTCTTGCCTCAGGCAACCACGCGGATGCTGTGAATGTTACGGATTGAAGGTGGGCTCCGGGACCACAGCGCGCTGGGGAAGAGGCCCTGGTTGTAGGGAGATGCCAAGGCTGCCGGGCAAGGGTTAGAGAGAGTGGGATTGAGTAACTGGGGAACAGAGCCTGGCCCCGCGCGCGCCCGGCCAAGCACTTGGACGCTCCGGACGCTGAAGGCCGGGGCGGCCCCCGGGAGCGCGGCTGGCGCGGGGCGGGGGTGGGGGGAGGGTTGGGGACGGGTGGGTCTGGGCGGCTGCAGAGCCCCTTCGGGGTGCCCCGAAGCCCCGGAGCCTCAGCACTGGGTAAGACTGCCGCGTCCGGCTTCGGAGCGCAGTGCACGGCAGCACCATGGAGTCCGGCCACTTGGAGATAATTTTTGACCGCCTGGGTCACTTCGGCAGGTAGGGAGCTGGGGTGGGAGTGAGGAGGGAGGATGGTCTAGCGGAGCAGCGGTCACGTGGGTGGAGGCTTCGGTGGGGTCTGTTTCTTTCCGTTGCTGTGAGGTCCTCGCGCTGCGCTCGAGATCTGAAAACACCTTTCACCCCATGTGTCTCAGAGAAGTCGGGAGACTCCGGTCTAGACTCCCGGTCCAGACTCTCGGAGTCTGGCGGCAGGACCTCCCACAGCGAGGAGAAAGGCGCTGCGGGCCTTCCTGGCGCTCCTGCTGCGGGGCAGGTGGGACCTGGCACGCGCGCTCTGCGGATGCCGGAGTCCTGAGGCTCAGCCAGCCAGAGAGGCCCGGCCACACAGATAGAGGAGTGCCTGGCCCCCGCTGCCCATTTCTCTAATCCTCTTTCACTTCCCGAGACGGCTGCTACTCTGCCCCGCGGCCCCTGGGTTTCTCTTAGAACCTGAGCAGGCATTGCCCCTTAGGAACAACCGTTAGGCAGAATTTGTTGCTACTTATAGAAACCTAGTATGTGCCGCTACACTCTGCCAGGTAGTTAGTTACACACAGTAGGTCATTTGATGCCCCCTGTGATCTTGCAAAGGAGGCTGGTAGGGCCAAAGACCCACAGCTCTCACCTGGTGGGACCTAGGTTTCGCCTTTTTACACTTGGTACCCTCTTTTCATTTGTTAAATTAATAAAAAAAATTAAATGTATTCAGTCATTCATTCATTTATGGAGAAACGCAGTCTGTCTGATCCCGAATGTTTTGGGAGGAGAGGAAGCTGGGTGAGGGGCTGTACAGCTCGCTGATCAGAGATTTGGAGCCAAGTCTGCATCCTGGCCAGACACTTGTCTCTCACGCGATTCTGGAAATATTGTATCTCAGTTTCCTACCCACAAAATGGAAATCATAATATCTGTTTTACTACCTCCTGTTCCCAAGTTGTAGTGAAGAAATGATATGGTGCTGCTCTTCGAGGTGGAAAGTTGTACAACTTTTTGTTGTGGTTCCCAGTGTCCACAAAAAGGAAGTTACTGAGCCAGTGAGGAGGGGCAGGGAGGTCCCAGCTGTCCCCTACTTCCTCCTAATACCTGCACTGTTGAATGCTGGACTGTCTAGCTCTGTCATCAGCACATTGGGCTTCTTTAATGGCCGCTACAGCCCTATGAGATTGGTAGCATCACTCATTGTTCACGCGAGAAAACTGGGGCGTGTGCCTCAGTCACAGATCTGGTAAGAGCAGAGCAGAATTGGATGTTGTTGGAGGTCCATTCATCACAGCTTGCACTCTCAACCCTGAGGCTCTCCTGGACACAGTTAGCCACCCACCCTGGCACTCAGCCAGGCCCTTTATATATTATCTCAGTTCATCCTTCTGGAAGCAGAAGGATAAAAGGTCAGCTCTGGGGTTGGATGGCTGAGTTCCAATCCCGGCTCCACCAAGTATAAACTATATGGTGCTGAGCATTTTATTTCCCGCATCCTCATCTGTGTAATGGCAGTGATAATAGAACTACAAATGCTTAGTGTAAGTCCCCCACATGTGGCCTCTCATTTCATCCTCCCAGTAACCCTATGAGGTTATTTCTGTGTTTATCTGTGCATAATTAAGCTAAACCTGACAGAGGCCATTCATATTTGCTTATATTCTTGTTTTAAGTCCATAGGTCAGATATAATAACTTGCTTTTCTTCTCTTTTCAGATACCAGATATTGATCTATTTCACATGTGCCTTCCAGAACATCTCTTGTGGTATCCACTACTTGGCTTCTGTGTTTATGACCGTGCTCCCCAAGCACACCTGCAGGCCCCCAGGCAAAGTGCGCCAGGTCCTTTTCCAGAACACCTCCATTTGGAGGTTGGAGGACGTCTGGAGCCTGTTCACGTCAAAAGAGGAATATCACGTTGTAGTGCTGCAAGAGGATGGGGAGATCTGGGAGCTCAAAAGTTGTCACAGGTACCGGTGGGAAAACGTGTCACTTTTGAACTACGAGTACAATGGCGTTAAAAGTAGCTTTCCTTGTTTGGATGGCTACATCTACGACAACAGCGAATGGGAAAGCACCGTGGTGACTCAGTGGGATCTGGTCTGCAGCCGAGAATGGTTTGCAAGGCTGATCCAGCCCACATTTATGTTCGGAGTTCTGCTGGGAGCGCTGATTTTTGGCTACCTTTCTGACAGGTAAAAATGAAATATTTAGCATTGTTGCATCAGCGTAGGGTTTATTTTCCTGTCTGGTTTTCTTAGGGGACAGGGAACTGTGTTAACAATTTCAGTTGTTTTCATGCTTCCACTCTAAATACCTGCTTCTTTGCTGATTTGTTAAATAACACTCACAAAATAACATATTGGTAAGAGGATGCGTTCTGAAGACAGTCCGCCTGTGCTCAAATCCTCGTTCTACTTATTAGCTGTGGGCCCCTGGGCGAATTGCCCGACCTGCATTTTGAAAGAATCCTGTTTGTAAGCTGGAGATGAAAATAATAGCACTCACCTCCAAGAGTTATTGTGAAATTAATACAGAAAAACGTATTTTGGGTATAGGAACCACTCAACAGATACTAGTTGTTATTTTGAATATTCTTTTTTTGTTAAATAGATTTGCTGTTTAAGAGATGTAGCTTGGTTTCGCACAAAGACTTCAAATACTGGAATTATCAGGCATAGATAATAAGTAACTATGTTTGCTCTTCTCAAAGAAGTGAAAGACAAGTTATAAAACATTGATAAAAGTCTGGAAATTGTATTTTAAAATGACAATAAATTGAAGAATAATTACTTAGAACATCTGGAAAATTTTTAAAAAGTGACCAACCAACTTTCTGGGTGCTTTAAACAACCTTTTGTACACAGCTAAAGAAAGAATTAGTAAAATGGATGATAGTTCAGAAAAAAAGTATCTGAGAGAGACAAAGACCTGGACAATATGTGAGATTGGATTTAATGGAGGCAGAGGAATAAGGTGTGGAACACGTTTTATATTAGAAGCTAATGGTGGAAATGACCATATTAACATATTAGAGGACAAAATTCTTATCACCAACTCAGTAAACACAAGAAAAGCATTTAATAAATTTTAAAATCCATTCATTATAAAAACTAAGAATAGAAGAATGTCTTTGTTGATAACAAGTATCTACAAAAAGATCCACCCCTAGCAGGATAGCTCAGTTGGTTAGAGCATTGTCCTGACACACCAGGGTTATAGGTTCGCTCCCCAGTCAGGGCACATGCAGCAATCAACCAGTGAATGCGTGGACAGGTGGAGCAACAAATTGATGTTCCTCTTCCCCTCCCCCTTTTCTCAATAAATAAATAAAAATTTTAAAAGATGGCATTTAAAGCTCAAATGAGATCGGGGAACATTAATGGGAAGGGCCAACAATCTAGCCTAGTCTTGTGTGGGAGCAGAGAAGACCAAGGGTGTGAAGATGACACTTTCCCATTGCTCACATGTCTTCCGCCATACCGGGAAAACCTGTTGGCTGGAATCTTGGGACTATATTCTTTTGCCTTAAAACTCTCTGTCAGAGACAGTGCATGGGGAGAAAATAAATGCAAGTCATATGTCTTAATAAGGGTCTAGTATCCAGGATATATAAATAGCTCTTACAACCCAACAATAAAAAAATCCAATTTAAAAATGGCACATGATTTGGATAGATATTTCTCTAAGGAATATATACAAATGTCTAATAAGCACATATAAAAATGCTTAACATCATTAATCATTAGGGAAATATAAATCAAAATACAATGAGATGCCCCTGCACACTCACTGGGATGGCAGTAATCAAAAAGACAGGCAATAAGAAGAGCTGTGGAGCATGTGGAGAATTGACATGCTCATACGTTGCTGGTGATATTGTAAAAATGGGGCAGCCACTTTGGAAAACAGTTCAGCAGTTCCTCAAAAAGTTAAAATTTAGAGTTGTCATTTGACCCAGCAAGTTCACACCTCGGCGTATACCCAAGAGAATGAAAACATAACTTCCTCCAGAATCTTGTTCAGGGATGGTCATGGCAGCATTAATCACAATAATCAAAAAATGAAATAGTCTGAACGTCCATCATCTGATGAACAGATACACAAAATGTGGTGTAGCCACACCATGGACAGTCACCTTTGTCAGTCATGACAAAGACTGAAGTACTGATGCCCGCTGCAGCCCAGCTGGACCTTGGAAACACAGTGCCAAGTAAATGAAGCCAGATGCAAAAGGTCATAGATTGTGTGGCTGCATTTGTATAAAATGTCTAGAATAGGCAACTCTACAGAGACAGAAAGTAAATGGATGAGTGGTTGTCAAGGGCTGGAGGGAGCAGAGAACCAGGAGCGGCGGTTCCTGGGTGCAGCTCCTTTTGGGATTAGGTAGTGATAAGCATTGCACAACTCTGGGAATACACTAAAAGCCACTGAATCGTATCCTTTCAAAAAAAAATTGATCTTTATAGCATGTGAATTCTACCTAAATTTTAAAAAGTTTATCAGGAATATAATTTGTTTTTTATTTGCCTTTTAAACAAAGAAATACCCATCCAAATTATAAAAATATAGGGCAAGTAAAAACACCTTATTCTATGAGCAGAATGTAGCAAGACCTCTGTCTTTAGGGGGTCAGCAAGAGCTGCTGCACCCTTACTGGGTGGAGCCAGCCCTGCAGAAAAGGTGATCCAGCAGGTCAGAGTGAAAGCCCTGGGAGGGAAAGGACAAATCTTCCCTCTTCTTCCCTGAAACCCCCAGTTAGAGGTCTTCTGGGGATCACCCAGAGTGATCATACATGTCTATCGGCAGCTTAGGCCAAGGGTCTCCTCTCCTGGGAAAGACTGGCCTCTGGAAGAAACCTAGTGTTTACTCATGGTCCACTCAAAATGAACGCATAACAACAATCAAATAGATAAACTATTAAAAATATCGGTAACGCTCATTGTTCATGGATCTGGGTGGCTGTTCGAACTGTTACAACTATACTTGGCCTCTTCCACTGTTGCTCCTTCTTTTTCAGGGTGGGAAGACGAATGGTCTTGTTGTCCACAAGCGTCGGCATGTATGTGTTCGGCATATCGGCGGCGTTCATGCTGGATTATTACAGCTTCATGCTCGCACGCTTTCTTCTTGCTATGGTGAGTTGTGTTTTTTAACCTCATTAATTCTACCACAGTGTTTTCACATTACACCTTAATTCTCTTAGAAGTGCTTATTTAGAATCTAGGGCAAGAGATCAAGGATTAACCTTTGTTCTCTCCTTGGCAGAAGTTTTTCTGTGGAATGTTAATGCACTCTGTTTAGAATGTAACTCATTAAAATGAAAAATTTTTGCTTACTAGGCTGAAACTTTTTGTTCAACTCTATGCCTGGCACATGATCTACAGTCCACAATTACTAGGACATTATTTTATTTTTGAGCAATTAATTATATTCATCTAGTCAGACCAAACAGATGGTTAAGGTATATTGTTAAGGAAGTCATTTGTGTATTGTGCAGTAAGAATGCAAACAGGAAGGCACCAGGCCTTTCTGTTCTAAAGAACAGGGGATTTCAGTGGAAAGAGCATGAGTTTAAATACAGCTTTATCATATATTAGCTTCTCAGCCATGTGACCATAGGAAACCATGTTATCCTCTTTGAGTTTTAGTTTCTAAACTGTAAGCTGTACAAAACAGCCCCTACGTCCCAGGGCTGGTATCAGGATTCAGTGAGATTAAAGTAAACACCTGTGGTACAGCACCCAGCAAGGGGTCGGCACTGTGTGTGATGGGGGCCGTCACTGGAAGGAAAGCAGCGAGTGAGGACGTTGCTTCCACTCTTGGTGAGGCTTTCAGACAGGTTCCAGATCACTAAACAACAGCAGCAGTGCTTCTGTTTGAAGGTCCCTGACCGAGGATAATGGAGTAAAGTCTTTACCTGCAGGAAGAGCTTGTAATCTTGCTGAGCACGGAGGAGGGCAGGTTGTCCCTCTCGCAGGGATGGATGATCCAAGGGCCCAGAAACTGATATCCACAAGAAGTTTCAAAAGAGTATAATTCAAATATTAAAGGATAAAGAAAGGCATTTTGGGAAATCGGTGGTGCTCTAGAATAATTTTTCAAAAGTTAATTTTATGATTTGTGTTATAAAAGTCAAATGTGAAATAATTTTGCAGTAAAAATTCTAATCCTTTCATCCCCCCAAAATCTATCATTTGATTTATTCTTTTTATTCCAAGAATGAATATATTGCATATTGCTGTCGTAATCTAAATTTTGTTAAAGACAGGCCTATTTTCAAAATAACTTTTTCTCCATTTTTTTTATTGTGGTAAGAGACACACAATATAAAATTTACCACCTTAACTTTTTAAGCGTGTGGGTCAGTGCTGTCAGGTACGTTCGCACCACTGTGCAGCCATCACCATCATGCATCTCCAGAACACTTTCCATCGTGCAAAACTGAAACTCCGTACCCATTTAATAACCTCGCATGCTCTCTACCCCATCCAGCAGCCACCATTCTACTTTCTCTGTGAACATGACTGCTCTGGGTACCTCATATGAATGCAATCATACAGTATTTGTCTTTCTGTAATTGGCTACTTCATGTAGCATAATGTCTTCAAAGTTCATTCATGTGGTAGCATGTGTCAGAATATTCTTCCTCCTCCCTTTTCAAGGCTGACTAATATTCCATTGTATGTATATACCATATGAGGCTTATCCATTCATCTGTCCATGAATGCTTGGGTTTCCACATTTTAGCTACTGTGAATAAGGCTGTCATGAACAGGGATGTACAGCTATCTCTTTGAGATTTTGCTCTAAATTCTTTTAAGTATATACCCAAAGTGGCATTGCTGGATCATATGGTAATTCTATGTTTAATTTTTTGAGGGATTCTCATACTGTTTTTCTTAGTGGCTGTGCCAATTTACGTTCCCACCAACAGTGCATAAGGCTTCCAATTTCTCCATATCCTTGTCAATACTTACTATTTTCTGCTTTTTTGATGTAGCCACCTTAGTGGCTATGAGATGATATATTGTGGTTTTGATTTGTATCTTCCTAATGATTAGTGATGTTGAGCATCTTTTCATGTGCTTGTTGGCCATTCATATACCTTCTTTGAGAAATCCAAGTTCTTTGCTTGTTCATTTTGTAATTGAATTGTTTAATTGTTTGTTGAGTTTTAGAAGTTCTCTATATACCCTAGATAACGTTCTCTTATCAGATGTATGGTTTGCAAATATCTCATTTCGTAGGTTGCCTTTTCACTCTGGCGATCATGTCCCTTGATGCACAGAAGTTTTAAACTTTCATGAAGTTCAATGTGTCTGTTTGTTCTTTGTTGCCTGTCAAAATAAAGGTTTAGTCATTTTTTTTTTCTTCTTACTAGTTACCACAATGTTCTGTCCCTGTTTAAAATTTAGGATTTAATAATAAGGACTTCCTGCACAGGGATAAATTGATATGTACACTTACAAGGAACTGAGAAATAAGTATGCAGTATAAAGGAATATTTACATGAAACAAAAGGTAGCATTTAACATTTATTCATCCATAACCTCTCAAGTTTTGCTGTTGGGGGTGGAAAAGGTAGAGAAAGATGAAAGGACCCATTTAAAGTCAAAGGATGGATCAGATTAAATGCCCTTTTACAAATGTGATATGGGTTCTAAAAAACATTTTTTTTTGTCATTTTCTTTCTTGTGTATGTGTCATTTGCAGAGAGATCAGACCCCTCAGTCATTATAAATGTGATCTTAAATCTAAACCACCTCCCTTTTGTTTTCCAGGTTTCAAGTGGCTATCTCGTGGTGGTGTTTGTCTATGTGACCGAATTTGTCGGCAGGAAGACTCGGACGTGGGCGTCCGTGCAGGTGCATTCCTTCTTTGCCTTGGGAACGATGGTGGTGGCTGTGACAGGCTACTTCATCAGGACCTGGTGGATCTACCAGCTAATCCTCTCCTCAGTGACGATCCCCTTTGTCTTGTGCTTTGGGGTGCTCCCGGAGACACCTTTCTGGCTTCTTTCAGAGGGAAGACATGAAGAGGCACAAGTGGTAGTAGATACGATGGCCAAGTGGAATAGGGCAAGCACCTGTAAGCTGTCAGAACTCCTATCGCTGGATGTCTATGGTCCTGTTCATAATAAGCCTTCTGAAGTTCAGGGGTACAACCTCTCAGATCTGTTTTATAACTGGAGTATTGGAATAAGGACACTTATTGTCTGGCTAATTTGGTTCACGGGGTGTTTAGGATTCTATTTCTTCTCCTTGAATTCTGTTAACTTAGGAGGCAATGAATATTTAAACCTCTTTCTCATGGGTAAGTAGTTAAATTATATTTAAGTGTAACAATGAAATGAAATTTCTGCCATGTTTTTAGTGCCTTTTTTTTCTTACCAGGAATAATATTGTCAACTGCATTTTTATGATCTCCTGTAGTGTTGTTATACTGTAACACATGCATACACTTGTTTTCTTTTTTTAAAAATGCAAGTAGTCTGAGGAATTTAGCCCTTTCTTTCTTTTCTGCCTCTTCTCCTTGCTCGTTTCCTTCCTTGAAGCCCATCCCAGCTCAGAACTCTTCTTCATGGGTACCTGCTATAACATTAGATTTCGTGCCCTTTCCGACCTCCATGCATTTTTGCATATTTGTGTACATAAGCTTTTCATACTTTGATATAAGTGAAGTCATTCATTCCATATTGCTCTTTGGACATCATTTTCCTTTCAGAATGGAATATGTCTTGGAGATCTTCTGGTCTCTTTCTTTCTTTAAATGTCCTTACTTTACAAAGTTTGCTTAGTAAAATAACTTACATGCATGAGATTAACACTGATGTTGCTGAGGTGCTTCCATTTTAGTAGCAGGTTAAAATTGGCTTCAGATAATGCAGTGATGGCCTGAGGCGTGACTCCTAGGGCACACCAAGTTCACTTACGTGAGAGACATAGTAGAGCTCTGTCAGTGTTTGTTCATCTGACTCCTGGTCATCTCCACGTCGGCTGCCTGTGTGTGGTATCCTCCTCAGAAAATCTTGCTTTCAAGTTTTTTACATAGAAATCATCCCCTTATTGCCCTGGCTGGCGTAGCTCAGTGGATTGAGCGCGGGCTGCGAACCAAAGCATCGCAGGTTCGATTCCCAGTCAGGGCGCATGCCTGGGTTGCAGGCTGTGGTGCCCAGGAACCGCACATTGATGTTTCTCTCCCTCTCTCCCTCCCTTCCCTCTCTAAAAATAAATAAAATCTTTAGAAAAAAAAAAGAAATCATCCCCTTATTAAAGTGCTCTGATAACACATCTATTTTTTTTAGGAATTGTGGGAAAAGTAATTTTAAGGAAAAAAACCCATTTACTCTCTTTTTGGGTAAACCAACAAGTTTGTCTTGCTATCACCTGCATTCGATATGTCAGTTTGGGAAATGAGGGCATATTCCTAGAACAGAGCAGCAAATGGTAGGAGGCTGAGGAAAGCTGGAGTTTTAGATCTGTGGGATATGGTTTCTTAATTTTGATGGAGATATAACTTCTCAAGAAACTGAGCAATTTTGTAACTATAAAAAGGTTTCCAGGACCATATCTACATGGTTTTATATTCTCTGCTTTCTTCCATTTTTCACGTCCTTACCCTTTCCGGTAGTCCTCTTGCTGGCAAGTACTTACTTCCATGCTGTGAAATTTCTGAACAAGTTTTCATCTCCTGAGATGGTTTGGGGCTGGTGGGTACTTCAGCTCTGGTTTGATATCATTTGCAGGTGATAAATAACCTTTAGGGTCATGTGTAGATAGGAGTGGAATGGGGTCCAAGCGATTAGAGAGATTATAAATTATAAAGTAGAGAAAGTAATGGCCCACTGCCCTAATTCCAGAAGGGCTGTGCCTCAGTGCTTGCCGCATTTCTATCCCAGACATAGTGAAGCCAAAAATCAAATGTAGTATCAGCATCCTGAGGCAACAACGCAGGGAAAACTGGTATAACCTGCTTTCACTGTCGCTTCAGCTGTTTCACAGTTGCTGCCCAGCTTTGCTAGACTCCAGGACGTTGTCTGGTGGCTTTGCACACGGTCCCACATGGAGGGAGGCCATGCGGGAGGAAGTCTTCGGGACAGGGGCTTTGGCTCACTAAGACCTTGCTTCCCGTCCCTGAGCTGTTACTTGCTCATTCGGTTTAAATCATTTACTCTTAGTTGTTAAGTGGGGATAATAATCCAGGCTTACTCCCATGAGGCTCTTTTTTTTTAATCCTTATCTGAGGATGTGTTTATTAATTTTGAAAGAGAGAGAGAGAAGCATCATTGTGAGAGAGAAACATTGATTGGTTGCGTTCTCATAGCTTGTATGCTTCCTGACCTCGGATTGTACTTACAAGCTGGGCATGTGCCCTGACTGGGAACCCAACCTGGGCCTTTTGGTGCATGGGACAATGCTCCAGCCAATGGAGCCGCCCAGCCAGGGCTCCCACAAGGCTCTTTTGAAGCCCACTGTCTTATTTGATCTTGAAAAGTTCTTGATGAACTCCTAAAAGAACAACCATCCAGAATATAGGTGTAGCTGTCCCTGCTGCTCTGACCTGAAACATGAACCCAACAGCAGTGTCTGTGAAAGGGAGGCGTTGCCTCCGAAGCTGTTTATTTTTCACATTTAATAAGAGAGAGAGACTGTCTCTCATATAAGGCTCAGAATATAGTTGTTGTTATCATTATTTTTTTTTTGTCTGAGCCATTTTTCTTATCTGAGCAGCTTCAACTGAACTTAATTTCAGATGTACTACTAAGAATGTTCACTCAGAAAACATGTGCCCACCTGCTAAGATGTGCTCCAGAGCCTGTGGGGGACATTCAGACCCAGCCCCGCCTCTCCAGGCGCTGGGCAGCTGCTGCTGGTGAACGCACCAGTGCGCAGCTGAGGGCAGGCCGGGTGCAGCACCCTGGGCGGGGAGGAGCTGCAGAGGGCGGAGAGAAGAGAGCCTTGAACTAGAAGAAAGATCTGGGCTGGCTGCTTCCCCAGAGGAGATTGTTGGGTTGACTCAAAGTTTTGCTGAGAGAACTTGCTTTGCCCCCTGTTTGGTTCTGGCTGATGGATAATAAAGCTTTTTTGTTCTGGCACTAAGAGTCAAGCTTTGGTTCTTCAAGGGAAGGACTTTTATGTCATTTAGGGATTCAGCTCTTTAATTTTTGTTGTGGGGGAGTACAGAGAAATCCAAAACAAAGCCCCTGTTCATATTCATATTGGATTAAATTCATATTAGATTAAAAATGATAATTTTTAGGTTTAAAATTCATCAAGCAGTTATCATTATTTTATGGACTTAGCTGACACTGGATTTTCTACTTTAGTCTCTAAGTTTGAAGTTGCTGCTACAAAAATGTCTCCCTAGTTCTGTCAAGCGTAAAAAGAAAAACTAGGACAACTGTAATAACATAAACGATAAATTATAATTTAAATTTTAAAAGTATGCATTACAATCATCGGCATTAAAAGAAATAAGCACTTAGAAAAAGAAGATAAGAAGTTATCAATATTGTCTATTAATTCCACTTATTTATTCGTTTAGCAGGCCTGTCCTCTAGGCAGTCTGCTGTGTCCTGGGGAGCTTACAGCTCAGTAGGGGCTAAGATTTCTAGGACAGGTGGTCAGTGCTGGGCAGGGTAAGTTAGTGTTCATGCATTTCACAGGAAACACTCTCCCAGGAGTTTAAAAGTGCTGGGGCTGGTTGCCTCTGGAGCAGTTGATGGTTCTGAGAGGCCCCTGGAAGCAGAGATACTGCTGATCATTCCTTGTGGGGGATGGGCGACGAGGCAGGCGGGGTCCCCTCATTTGGCTGGACACTGTGGTTCACAGAGGGCCCTCTGCTGCATGACAGGTGCCGTGGAAATCCCTGCCTACGTTTTCGTGTGCTTCGGGATGGATGCCCTGGGCAGAAGAACTGTTCTGACCCTCTCCCTCCTCTCCTGCGCAGTTTCCTGTGGCCTGATCATGCTAATCCCCAGGGTGAGTTCTTTCACGTTTTATCTAGGGGGTGATTCGTTATACTGTGACAATTTGGGGAGAACTTTTAGCTTATTACAGTAAGTATGAAGATCAATTTAGATATATGGACAGAGTACATATATAATATTTAACAATCTATTGTCTTTATAAAACCCATTCTGACTCTGTTATATAGTAGAACATGCTCATTGTTGAACATTTAAGGAAAAAGGAAATATATTTTTAAAATGCCCTTTATCCCACTTCCCAGAGATGGCCAGCAATGTTAAGCACAGTCATGCTGAGTGAGGAGAGTAGATACCTCCCAGCGATTATCACCTCAAACATTTATTCATTCAGCAAAGATCTATCCAGCATTGATCATGTGCCAGGTGTTGTTCTAGGTTCTGAAGACACACCTCGAATCAAGTTCCTGCAGTGTAACAAAGAAAAAGCAGGACGAGGAGTGGAGAAGGACTGTGCAAGGGGGGAGCACACGTGTGCTATTTTATTTCATCTAGGGTGACCAAGGGTGGTGTGCCTCTCAGAGAAGGTGCCATTGGATCAGAAACCTGGAGGACAGAGGGAGCCGTGGAGACATCCGAGGGATATAATGTCTTATATTCAGGATCGTTTCTACTTAAGTAGTCTTGTTTTCTATTGTGCTAGATTAGCAGTTGCCAATCTCTACCGTTCTCCCCAAGGCACTGCTTTTAAAAATGCAGTTTCTTGGTGAGAAGCACTGCCTTAAATCACTGAAAGGACTTTCATGTCCCCCTATTTTGGCAAACCTCATCCGCTAGAATACCTCTTGCATCTAGAAGTGAGCCCCCTCCCCCCTAAAAAATGTTATCAGAACCTGTATTTTCATTCTCTATTTGAAAAATATGTCACTATAACAATATTTTTAAATACTTTATGTAATTCTCTCCAGTGATAGTATCTTAACATGCAGCACAAGGTGTTTTAAGTTTTGTGTGTTGGTTGACATTGAATTTAAGCTAACCAGTGGTTTCTTTTTAGATTGATACTCCACTTAATTATCAGGGTTGGTGAATCAGGTGTTTTATGTAAATGAAATTTCCAGGTGATTGATACATAGCTGATATGAATGCAATAAAATTGCTTAGAACGAGGTCTTTGCCAATTTAAGGGAGCTTCATCTGTTTTTGTCTGTGTTTTTAAGTAGTTTGCAGTGATAGTAGTTGAGCTGATGGCAGGTGCCTTTGAGTTGGTGAAGATTTAGGGGAACCCCAGACCCTTCAGGATCCACAGCGGTCAAGCCACAGCAGTAAAGGGAAAGTGGCCGATGGGGTATTTGCAATAGAGCACCAGCCCCTAACCACAAATTCCTCCCCTCTAATAAAATTTCTCTTCAAATGATAGTGCTAATACAATACACAGTTTTTTAAGTCACGTTAATTGATTCAATCAGTAGTGTCTGCAGTAATAATTAGGGTGACAGGGTGACACTGGCTGCTTTAATAGAGGCATCCCCAAATCTCAGTGACCTCACATAATAGGTGTTTGTGTCTTGCTCACAGAAAGCCTGACGTGTGTGTGTGGTTGATGCCAGTGGGAGTGGTGAGGGGAGGGTGTTAGCTCCACGGAGTCACTCAGGGACTTGGGTTGACAGAGGTGCTGCCATCCTCAACACATGAACTCCAGGGTCACCTGGTTTTCAACGTGCAGCTGGCTGCTAAGGGGGAAGAGAAGAGATGGAGCACGCTGATGGAAGTGATGGCAGGGAAAGTAGAGAGTACGTAGGAGGCACCCACTGAGCAGTTTGCTGTTAAGGAATACATACGCTAACGGGGAGGGGGGGCGTGTGGAGAGTCTGTACTAATAATTCAGTTATCACATGCAAATTACTTTCTGGAGATAATTTATAATCCATGGGATTACTGCTGCAAAGGGTGCAATTTTGTTTTTATGACTCTTTGATATATCCTGCTGGCTCAGTGCCATTGTTGGAACCAGCATGTTTGGATGTATCTCATTCCAAAGCAGTCGTCCCAAGAGATATTTTTTTTCTTATTTGGTAATTTGAAATCTCCAATGCTGGGGGCAGGCACAATAAAAACTTCCCTGTAAATTGAAAAGCTTTTGCAGAACATGAGTAGAGTTTACAAAATAAATTCAAACATAAAAATAAAACTCATCATTGTTCTTGAAAATACTAGAGGACTAGACATTTTAAATTAATAATTTTAGCTCTGGCTGGTGTGGCTCAGTGGATTGAGCACTGGCCTGAGAATCAAAGGGTCATTGGTTCAATTCCCAGTCAGAGCACATGCCTGGGTTGGGGGCCAGGTCCCCAGTAGGGAGCATGGGAGAGGCAACCACACCGTGATGTTTCTTTCCCTTCCTCCCTCTCTTCCCCTCTCTAAAAGTAAATCAATAAATAGTCTTAAAAATTATTTTAAAGATTTCATATTTTTCTGTACAATATTACTTATAATGGTCTATTTTGCTAATATGTTTATTTCAGGCTTTTCACCTTTGGGTTATGTTGACCTCTATGGTTGGAAAATTTGCCGTAGGATCCGTGTTTGGCCTCATTTACCTTTATACAGCAGAGCTGTATCCAACCAGGATACGGTAAGAGTAACTTATTTTTCTGTTGTTTTCCTATTAGATTTCCCTTACGTGTCATTTCATGGTTTGGCCTTTGCGTGTAAGTGCTTTATTTTCATAGATGCTTCTGGAGCTCTGAGCTAGGAGGAAGTTACAAGACGCTAATTCTGAACCTGAGGCTTTGTCTGTACCTCAATGGCAAGGATAGTAAAGAAATAACACTCAGTTATCCTAAAGCCACGTTAAATCTTGAATCTAATTGACTTACACTGACTGTTCGTATGGCGCAGGCTAATTTTCTGAAGATGTGTCTCTCGATGTTCTGATGTTGTATGAGTTTGGTAGGGCTGCTGTAACAAACCACCAAAGCTGGGAGACTCAAAGAAAGGAGGGAAATTTGTTTTCTCACAGTTCTGGAGGCTGGAAGTCCAAGATGAAGGTGTTTGGCAGGTTTGGTTTCTCCTGGAGTCTCTCTCCTTGGCTTAAGAAAATATATCTATTTACATTAAAAGCACATTCTTTTCTTCCTGCTAGACATGTTATAAGGTTTCTTTAAATACCTTTTAACAAAAAGCACATTGAGATATTGCTTGATTTTTTAAAAATAAAATGTTCCATAGATATAAATCTTTTGTTCTCTCAAACCCCCATTCCTTACCCCAAACAAATTCCCCTTCTAGAAGATTGATGTTATCCTCGATAATAGACCAGATGAATCTACGTGAGGGCCCATCTGCACACCAGACCAAAATGGTTTACCCTTTTATGTCCTGAATTATCCTCATGCTTGTATATACCACTGTTTCGGAGAATGTGGATCTAAATCACAAGTGATACTTGAAAAATTAAAGTAGACTTATTTCCAAGTACATTAAGCCAAGCTTAAGTTTTCTTATTTGTTCTCTGCTGGAAGTGGACCAGGGTTCCTGGAAGTCGGTCCCTAGGTCTGTGTCATCTGTGCTCCGCTCGTCTTCCACTCCTGCTGCCACCTGTGTTAATTCCCGTCTTGTTTGCAGGACGCAGGCCATGGGAAGTGGCAGCATGGTGTCCCGTGCAGGAAGCATCATCGCTCCGTTCTCCCTTTACCTCTCCGGCATTTGGGCCTTCATGCCTCAGGTATTTATTTGGCTTGTAGAACTTTACTGAGAGAGCAGAAAGGCAGACCAGCTAATTGCCTTCTATATTTTTATTTATGGGAGGCTAATTTATCATTCAATGATAGAGGTCTGTAGAAACCTTATTAACAGCTCACCAAGCGGTAAGTAGGGTGGTAACTACTATTTTCTTGTTGGCCAATTGCCTTCCATCCGCCAGTGAGCTGAGTACTACAGCACTGTCTGCAGAAGGGCCTATCTTCACCCAGGGCATGAAGCTGGGACCACCCAGGGAGAGCTCTGGTCTCTGGTCTCTCAGTGCCTCTGCCTCTGTCGCCTGCCCAGCCTAGCCTATGGTCCTCTACCTGGATGCCCAGGCTGCCACCACTTCCGGCCCCTTGCCCCTGCTTTCCCACCGCATGCCTCCTGGTCAAGGAGAATTGTGGGGGCTGCCTGTTCCCTGGAGGAATCTGTGGTGCTTGATGAAGAGGTTTGGGTATCTGTGGCTTTCAGATATAAAACACCTTTTCCTCCTGGCTCTGGTGGTGTGAGCTTTTTGCGTGGTTATGTTGTGTTTGTAGATTTCCTCAGGTGGGTGCTGAGAGGTCGGAAAATCCTGGGGAGCACTGTTCTTGGTTTCCTCAGACCTCCTGGTCAGGAGGAAGATGGGAGAGTTGAGGAATGGGTGGAGTAGGTGTCACAGGTAACCAGGTTCTTGGTGATCGGGACAAAGAATTGAACCGGACACCCAGAGTTTATAGCAGAGAACATGGGAGCAGGCCAACTCCAAGCAGAGATTGACCTCATGGGCTGGAGGGACTCTATTCTTATAGGGCGGGTCCTTCCTGGCTAGTTTTGGTGGGATTTTCCTGCTCATGTGTAAGTAGTTGTATTACTTTAAAGCTACTGTACATGTGGTCTCCCATGATTTCCCCTGATTAGCCACCAGGGAAGGGGGGCCCACAGTGTTACTGAATGGACCCCCCCTACTCCTGGGGTCCCCCTGTTTTTAGGTTCACTTTGCCCGTCGCCAGAGAATTATAGCTCCCCATGTTAGAGACTGGTGAAAAGGAAAGGAATTATTTATTCAAGTTATACAGACTTAAGAGCAATGACTTAATGTCTTCATCAAAATCCCAAAGTCCCTTAAAACACCCACAAACACATACAGTCCTTACTTCCCCCTTTTGCCCGGTCTGGGATACAGTATCTCAGGAAAAGAAATAGAAGTCCATGGCTCAGGCAGCCCCCGATTCTTCCCAGTAATTTGTGCTCGGCTGGTAGGCCTCCCTTGGTTCCCAGCATCATCACTGTGTCGCCAGGATCTCCAGTTCTTATTTCAAAACCACATGACACCTTCTCATGGCCCACTAGGAAGAGTCTTTTCACCCCTTTCCTTCCTGCAGTGTCTCTCCTGCATTTTTCCGAACTGCTAAGAAGAGCTCTGCATTGCTGCTACATCTTGCTTCCAGCTTCCTAAGCTCTGTGGCAAAGAGAGACCCAAAACTGCGTGATTCTCTCCTGCCAAAGCCAAGTAGTGATTCTTGTCATGGCTGCCACACCTGGGTTTAAATCCCAGCACTAATCTTCCTGTGCAGCTCCATTTCTGACTCCTCCCACAATCAACTACACCTGCCAGCACTCCTGTATTTTTCCAGCTTTTCTGGGCTGCCATAGTAAGTCTTGGCAGGCGTGGCCCAGTGGCATAGAGCCAATCATCTCCAAGCTCTCATGCAAGCTCTGTAGCCAGTGGGAGTTGCCTTCTAGTTACATCTTGGGTGGAAGTCACTCCCTTCTCCCTGGCTCAAAGCATGGCCACAGCTATTTAACATATCTATGTAATCAGTTAAAGGTTATAGATATGTTAAATGACCATTCTAGAGGTTATCTGCAAAACTGTTGCTGTGCTAAATAATTCTCAATGGCCCTGCTCCATGAGTCCCCTCCCCAGCTCAGACTTGTGGGGGTGAGGACATCCCATATTTTTAATATTTCCTGGACACCCTGAGTTCTGGGCTCCATTACAAATCCTTCTTTTGGGGGCCCCCTGGCTGTACCCTCTTACATAGCAATTGGGAAGGGACAAAGGTGTGGGGTCAGGGGTGGCCCAAGGTGCCACAGTGACTTAGAGGAGAGCCCTGGGTCTGCTGTCCCCCTCCTCTCCCAAGGTGCCTCTCAAACTTGAACTATGCTGTAGCTTCCTCTAGGCCATTCCTTCTTGGCCTCTCAGTGCCCCTCTTTCTTTTTCTGATTGCTCTTAAATAAGAGCACCCCCCCCCCGACCCTGCCCCCAGCAGTCTTTCCCAGTCCCTAGGTGGGTAGCCTCTCCTAAATTCTGACTTCTCTTGCCAGCTACAAACCCATGTTTCCACTGGGCTCATGGATCATTCTCCCTGAATGTCTTACAACAAACTCACTGTTTCCCAAACTGACTTGGCTGGTGACCTAAATTTCCTCCTCCTTCTCCCACTTTGGATTAGGAGCCAGTGGTCTCCAGCACAACACTTTAGCATTGGCTTTTCATTGGCCTTGGTTTTTACCCCTTCTCTTCCCAATCCACAACAGCAAATCCCGACCTTCTCCCTCAAAACCAACCCAGATGGCTGCTTCTGATTCAGGTCCGCATCAACTCCCACATCTCCCC